>JAKOGI010000003.1:0-212500 GCA_029747015.1 Carnegiea gigantea | reverse complement strand
CAATTTATTGTTTGCTTTTTTTAATAAGAAAATCTATTCGCTTAATAATATATTAAAAATTATTTAACTCACACCCTTACATTGTAAGGGTATAATGTTAATATTAATAATTAACTAGAATTATTTAGGTATAACTTAAGTTAAAAAATATCTAAATTTATGGATGTGGTAATAATTATAATATTAGCATAGTAATATTAAAATGTGAAGTTTTATTCTTATTAAAATAAAGTTAAAAATATTAGTCCGTAAATTGATAAAATAATTCTAAAATAATGTGTCTTTGGGCTTCCATTATTTGGTACGTAAGGCCAAAAGAGGTAAGTTGATTAAAAAAAAAAAGTTAATAGTACTCTAAATGTTTTCCTTACGTACCAAAAAATAAAGTTATACACATCCATAATTCATTTTCACCCGTAAGTAAGACACATTACATTACCATATGAATTTTTATATTCGAACTACTTTTTACACGTTATATTTCACATTACCATATGAAGCAAATAAAATCCAAGGTTAAGAAATACTACATTAAATTACTAAAAATACTATGGTTTTCCTTTACTTCTTTACTGCCGCCGTCAATATAGTTGTTTGACATAATCATGATACTTTTAAACTTAAACAAAAATCATGCAGCGACAAATCACATAATATCTTAAAACCAAAAAAAATAAAAAACTTCTTGATTAACAAGATTAAAAAAGATAGGCTGCATATAAAAAATTCAGATACATATAATTAAAGTGACTTCATATGAAATAAAATTAGAAAAGATGTGCTACCATCAAGTCCGTAGAACTCAATATAATATAGCGCCAACAACAATATATACAACAAGATACTAATACTTATCAACTGAGAAGTGATAGCTATTGTGCAACGCACGGGTAAAAACTAGTGATACAAATGCTTGGATGAAATTGTCTTACATAAGCGTTATTGTAATATGGATTCATTTAGGGCTTATTTTTCAAAATTTTGAGATGACTAATAATATATGTTATGGTGGCTTTTAATTTGGAGGTGACCAATGATTTATTTAGTGATGATTTCTGTCATAGCTACTCGTAAATGAATTTTTAGTCACCTCAAAATTATTTAAAGTTATCATAAAAGCTTCTTTCTCATACTATGTCTTCTGTGAATGGTCTCTCATAAAACTTACTAAAAAACAATGTTTAACAAGTTATGTTTGTCGTTGAGTATATTTACTGTAATATATGTAGTTACAGTTTATGTGATGCTGGTATGCTTTATGCTTATTTATTTTTTTAAGTTATCTGGTATAGATCTAAATTGTAATATAGCATGCAGATCTTGAATATAATCATTGTGAATTGATTTTGTCTGAAATTATTCATACTTAATCCATATTGTGGAAGTTTATTCTTTTAAATCATAAGTTCAACTATTGTCGTGAAATGAATCTTTCTATTAGGAAATTTAGATATCATTGACTAAAATCAACATACTCAAAATAAAATCAAATATTGTATATCTGTCCACCAAATAATTTTAGTTAATATCTTTTCAATTTTAATCAAATGTCAAATCATAATTCGCAATTATCAAAGAGAGATTACGGTGCAATGCACGGGTCCACATTAGTACTTTATGGTGGAAAAGAATTTCTTGCAATCTAGTATATGTGTGTGTGTGTGTGTGTGTGTGTGTGTGTGTGTAGAGAGATCTAGCAACTTTATGTGAAATTTTGAAGTATTTTTTAAAATAAAAAATTCAATGACTTTTTAAGGTAACTAAAGCACACAAATTATTATGTTGGCAAAACATTTGTAAAAAATGGGATGACGATTGCCTAAACTATGATTATCTCCAAATGAAAAGAAATTACATACATTTTGGGGGTAATTTTACATAATATTCCATTTTTATCTTTATATTTATGATATATGTTGATTCAGAAGAAAACCTTCGAGATATAATTGAGGACGTGGATCAGAGGGACGAGTTTATCTGACGGCTAGAAGTCAACACTTCGCCAACCTTTGTGGGATGGTACCCGACCTGCAAAAAGGGCAATCCCCGAGTTGTGGACCAAGGGGTGCCTCTCCGACGGTAAAGCAAGTATAATGTTCAAATCCACAGGGCTGAAGGGAGTATAATGATGATTCAAGATAAACAGTTGCCAACCCTTTTCTCGAGGAAAACAAGACATTATTTATAGCCTCCTCGAGAAAGGGTAGAATAGTAATTTTACCTGTAATATCCGTATGGGCCGCCGGTCTCTGTGCATTCGAGTCCAGAGGAGGCCCTTAGGGTCGCGCTCTGGGCCCTTTAGTAGGCAGGAGCCCCAGAGCAATCCTGATGGAATATCTCTTGGGCCCAATACCCTTGTGGGGGCTTGGGTTGTGATCTGGGAGAAACTAAGCTTTTTTGGGAATAGTCAGATTATTCCCAAATCACTTAGCCCCCCACATTCTACCCGCACGTCGAGTCTAACGAGCAGTCAGGTAGAATATGGACTATTGCTTTTATTGCTGTGCATCCAGAGATCTTTGGGAATCGAGCCCGGGAAATGGACGGTCTTGGTGCCGCCACCCATGATCACACGAATTACAAGGCTCACCAGTGTCATCATAAAACTGTCTGGATCGTCACTATAAAAGGCAACCTTGAGCACAGGGTTTTCCTCACTTTCCCATTTAGCAACAACTAATATCCAACTTTTCCTCCATGCCCTTTCTACGTTCCCTTGACATGAAAACGATGAGCGAGTTCGTTGTTCGCCATTTCCAGTGGGACCGATGGGGGGAGGCTTTTCCTCCATCGCCCTTCCCAAAGGATTTCCAATCTCTGTGCCCTGACTTTGAATTGGCCATGGCTGAACAGGCGGCCGCCTATTATGAGCTCCTGGAATTGCCACAGGCGATCTTCTATGCGATGCTTCTTAATGAGGCCGAGAAGTTGGGGGTGCTGCATGGGCCGAGGCTTCGGTCTTTGGAAGTGGCTCTTACTGAACTACGCTGGGGAGTTTTTGAGTCGTGGATCTGGTTGTTCGGTGGCCGAGTCTATGAGGCTCGGTTCCGGCCGAGTAGTTCGGGAGAAGGTGCAAGGACTGGTCGTCAAGGGGAAGCTTCAAGTGTGTGAGCAGTTGACTGTGTGAGATGATGGGGAGCTGTCCCATCCCCCCTCTTATGTCCCTTGACTCCGCTCTATATCGCTTATGATAATTATCAATAAAAGTTGTATTCGCTGCCATCCCCTACAGAGCGCGGACTTACAGTCGCCCGCTTCACTCAGCCCCAGTAGGGAGTGAGTTCCAGGGCGTGGCCTCATGGCCGCCCGCTCCAGGGTGCAGCCTCAGGGTTGCCCGCTCCAGGGTGCGGCCTCAAGGTCGTCCACTCTACTTTATCCCAATAAGGGTTGAGTTCTAGGGCGCGGCCTGAGGGTCATCCCCTCCAAGAAGCGGCCTTAGGGTCGTCCGCTCCAGGGCACGGCCTTAGGGTCGTCCGCTCAAGAACGCGGCTTTAAGGCCATTCGCTCTAGGGCGCGGCCCCAGGGTCGTCCCCTTCAGGGCGCGGCCTTAGGGTCGCCTGCTCCACTCAGCCTCAGTAGGGGTTGAGTTCCAGGGCGCGGCCTCAAGGTCACCCTCTCCACTCAGCCCCAGTAGGTGGTGAGTTTCACGGCACGGCCTCAGGGTCGCCCTCTACGGGGAGTTACCTCAAGGACGTTCGCTCTACTTCGCCCAAGTAGGGGCTAAGTTCTAGGGCGCAGCCTCAGGATCGCCCGCTCCAGGGTGCAGCCTCAAGGTCCTCTGCTCTGCCCCAGTGGGGGTTGAGTTCTAGGGCGTGGCCCGAGGGTCGTCCCCTCCAGGGCACGGCCTTAGGGTCGTCCCCTCGAGGGCACGACCTCAAGAACGTTCGCTCTACTTCGTCCCAATTGGGGCTAAGTTTCAGGGCACGGTCTCAAGGTCGTCCGCTCAAGGGAGCGGCCTCAAAGTCGTCCGCTCTATTCAGCCCCAGTCGGGGGTAAGTTTCAGGACGCGGCCTCACGGCCGTCCGCTCCAAGGCGCGGCCTCAGGGTCCTCCACTTCAGGGCGCGGCCTAAAGGTCGCCCGCTACAGGGCATGACCTCAAGGACGTTTGCTCTACTTAGCCCTCGTGGGAGCTAAGTTCTAGGGTGCGACCTCAGGGTCGTCCGCCCTAGGGCGTGGCCTCACAATCGTCCCCTCCAGTGCGCGGTTTTAGGGTCGCTCGCTCCAGGGCGCGGCCTCAGGATCGTCCCCTCTAGGGCGCGGCCCCAGCGTCGCCTGCTCCACTCAGCCCCAGTAGGGGTTGAGTTCCAGGGTTCGGCCTCACGACCGTCCGCTCTAAGGCACAGCCTCAAGGTCGTTTGCTCCACGGCGCGGCCTCAAGGTCGCTCGCTACAAGGCGCGGCCTTAAAGTCGTCCGCTCTACTTCACCCCATTAGGGGCTAAGTTCTAGGGCGCGGCCTCAGGGTCGTCCGCTCCAGGGCGCGGCCTCAGGGTCGTCCGCTTCGAAGTGCAGCCTCATGGTCATCCGCTCCACTCAGCCCTGGTAGTGGCTGAGATCCAGAATGCGGTCACAAGAGCGTCCGCTCCACTCAATCCTAGTGGAGGCTAAGCTTTACGCCGCAGCTTCTAGAGGCTAAGTTCCAGGCGCGGCCTCAAGGTAGTCCAACTCAAGGGCGCGACCACACCCCACCTGCCCGTTTCATCTCGATTATTTATACTTGAGCTAGGGGGAGAATTTCCAATTACCCAGCAGCGACTTCGGTAAATGAAACACCTCGGGATGAAGCGTGACATTGAGCGGTAGTGTGAAACAGAAAGGGGGAAGATACCTCATGCCCGAATTCCACATCCCACCTGCAAGTTTCATCTCACTTTTCACGCAGATAGAATGTGAGGGGCTAAATGATTCCGGATAAATAATTCCATGTTATTTACGTGGACTGAATATGTCGTTAGCCCACCTACCAGAGCCCAACAAAAGGGCTCCTAGGACATGTCATTGACCCTTCCTCCTAGGCCCAACAGGATATCCCACTCCCACTGTCCGGGTTTCACGGGAACCTCTAGCCTATACACCCTGGGATCGAGCCCCACTATTGAAGCAGTATGGGAAATTACTAAAACACCCCTGACACAGTTTCCTATAAATACTCACCAACCACCTTCAGAAAAAGGGGGGCAACTGTGAACAGCCATTGACTTTGCTCCTTATTTGACCTCCAAATACGGACTGTGAATTGACTTGACTGTTGGAAAGGCGTTTCTCGGTCCACAACCTGGGGTTTGCCCTAGTGAGTTCAAACATTACAGTCGCAACACGTGTCATCTGAAGTAAATTTTATTTAAAAATAAAAATTTAAATAATATGTGATTTAAAGTTATCATAATGAATAGTATCTTTTCAACTACTTTAGTGGAAAAAAAATGAAACAAATTATAGATATGTTAATATTATTATTTCTAAAAATTTAAATTATAAGATTAATTAAAATATTTCTAAAAATATTTTAGCTAAAATTTTAAAACAAACAGTGCGTAGAACGAGTTTAAAGACTAGTATATATATTAAAGTAAGTCCAAATGCTACGTGTGTGACACGTGTCATCTAAATCATTTATTAAGATTTTATTTGAAAATAAAAATCAAAACAATATGTGATTTAAATTTATCATAATAAATAGTATCTTTTCAACTACTTTAATGAAGAAAAAATGAAATAAATTATAGATATGTTAATATTATTATTTCTAAAAATTTAAATTATAAGATTAATTCTAATATTTCTAAAAATATTTTAGCTAAAATTTTAAAACAAACGGGTTTAAAGGCTAGTTCAATCATAAATGAATATCCACACGAACTGCGAATTTCTCTTTCTCACGTTTTTTATTTTTTTAAATTATATTTTTCAGATGAGCCATAAAAACAAATGAAACTTGCATTGTAATTTATAAAGCTCTTCAAAAGTCCTCAATATTGTAAATGGGCTATGATTTTCCCCATGTAAAAACTCAAGTTGGGAATGACGATGCATCATACTGTGTTATATATTGCATTCTTACACATTGCATGATATTATATTGTGTTGCTTTGGATGTAATTGTTATTAAATAGGTGCAATATTGCATTATAGACAGACTGCATTTTTAAATCTTTACCATAGCAGGTGGGTTAGAGTCAGACTTGCCACCAACAGCTAAATGCTCCCAAAGTCTCATACTCCATGCAATGGAACCCTTATCCAAAATAAATAAATTAAAAATCATGAAGCACAAGTGATGATACTAATGCACATCGATAATAGTCATATGCTTACACAGTGATAGGTTAGATATTAATGATCTCAAGTGAAAAAAAAAATAATTTATGACATGTAATTTTTTGAACGGTAAATTGTTGTAGAATGAAGTTAGGTAAAGCAAGAGTCATCAGTTAACAAAGTAATTATCAATGAGCACCTTTATTAAAGCTTGGCAGTTATAACTTATAGGAAATCAAACAAATCAACTGATAATAATAAGTTACAAAAATAATAATAATACTAAATAAACATAATTACTATTTGATTTGATTAGAATTCCCCCTAATTCATCGTGTTGTGAAACTTACGGGTTTACTGAAATTGTTGTATAATGAGGTTGGGTATAGCAATAGTCATCCATTAGCAAAATAATTACCAATAATCACTTTTATGGAAGCTTTGCGGTTATAGAAGACCAACCAAATCAATAAATAATAATAAGTTACCCAAAATAAACCTAATATCAAACTAACATAATTAAAGTTTAGGTCAAGCAACTGAGCAAGGGCCATCAGTTAATAAAGTTTAAAAAAAAAATGAGACACAAAATTCTTTGAACTGTAAATTGTTGTATAATGAAGTTAGGCAAAGCAAGGGTCATCAGTTGACAAAGTAATTACCAATCCACTTTTATTAAAGTTTGGCGGTTGTTGAAAACCAAGCAAATCAATAGATAATGATAAGTTAAAAAAATACCAAATGAATATAATTACTATTTGATTGGAATTCCTCTTAATTCATCTTGTGAATCTGTGAAGCTCAATGACATTCCTAGAAGGTTCACTTCTTCCATCAAGAGGAATAGTTTGAAGCCAAGCTGTTGCAACTATCTGTATAAACTCAAACTTGCAGGTAAAGCTCATGCTTCATCCTACTTCAACCACTTATCGAAGGACTCTCCATCAAAGACGTCGGACCTTAATCCATGAATCGGAAAAAATGGCTGCATGTTCTGCCAACAGAGTGAGAACATGAAAACGAACCAACAATAAAACTGTGGAAGAATTTGGCACAAAATAAAGCCATTATAGTGATTGTCTTATTCAATTTGTTTCTTCAACTTACAGCTAAGCTCACGAAATTCTCCTTCAGCATTTTCCTAACATAAGAAAGCAAAACTTTCAAGTAGCTTTACTTCAATATATATATGCTCCTCCAGCTTTGAGAAAATTGGAAAGGTTCATACCACATATGGACTAAATTATTGTATAATTAGGCTGGATAAAGCAATGGTTATCCTTTAGCAAAATAATTACCAGTTAAACCACATTAAACCGTAGTAGCAGTAGTAGTAGTAGTAGTAGTAGTAGTAGTAGTAGTAATAATAATAATAATAATAATAATAATAATAATAATAATAATAAATAATTTTAAAAAACAATAATATCTTCTATATAAACCCAATTAGGCAATTAGTCCATCAAAAGGATACACCTACTTCTAAACTTTTCTAGCTTCGATCAAATCCTCTTTTTTTTTTTTTTGGGCTCCACATATGATGGCATCCTCATCCTCATTATAAGCAATATTTGTGTATTCCCTCCTATACAATAGAAGCAAGCATTCTACATCTTTTGTTAGTCTCAATACATATATGTATATTAATCCTCCCCCCTCCCCCCCGGTATTCAGGAACTAATCTAAACAAGTTGTCCACAACTATACATGTTTGAGCAATTTAACCAAGGAAAAAGAAGAATGGAAAATCAAGACTAGAGTTGCACATTTGCGGATAGCTGTAAACACCCGAAGGAAGGGAGAGATTATAAACATCGAGATGATTCTAATTGATGAAAAGATAGTAAGTTGTATTCACTTATCAAATAATTAAAATCGTTTTGATTTTTAGAATATCTTAAATCTCCATTTCATTTTTGTTCCTACAGTCTGATTACATCCATGCAATAATTAAAGGAAGTTTTGCTCATAGATATCGAGGTTGTATATATTTATTTATGAACCTCAAGGTCGAAAGAAATAAAAATAATTATGGTGTGGTTAGTGAGTGCAAATTAATGCTTCACTTTTTCCCAAATACTATTGTGAGGGCGTTAGAAGACGACTGCACCGATATTCCAAGGCATTTGTTTGATTTGGTTGATTTTGAGAAACTTTATCTTCGTATAAACAATGATTCCATAATAATAGGTAACATTATTAATTTTATATATATTCAGATCATTTAAATAATTTCCAGAACAAAAAATTATAAGTCATTAACTTAAAAGTATCTTAGTCACATTATTCAACAAAATTATATTTGAAATACTATTTATTTTTAAATGAAGAATTACCCATGCCCGTGCAAAGTATGGCATGTGCACTAGTATATTCTAATTTTCAAATTATCATTAAAAACGAAAAAAAGAAAAGAAGTTAGCATACCTTCTCTATTTTTTTATAGAGAAATTGGCTAGCTAGTATATTTGTAGTTTCCATGAAACGGCCTATAGAAAAACTTCTTTTTTGGATGGAAAAATTTATACACACAATTTGACAAGGAATGTGCTCTAACTTTCTCTTATGAAAACCAATATCTGA
This sequence comes from Carnegiea gigantea, assembly GCA_029747015.1. Taxonomy (NCBI): domain Eukaryota; kingdom Viridiplantae; phylum Streptophyta; class Magnoliopsida; order Caryophyllales; family Cactaceae; genus Carnegiea; species Carnegiea gigantea. The sequence continues at coordinate 203,660 of JAKOGI010000003.1, read as the reverse complement.
GAGTGACATATCTGGAAATGTCGTATGCATAAAATGGCAATCTCGTATGTGTTCTCAGGAGTCCGTTTTTTTATTGGGTTATTTGTATATATTTTTCCACGCATGTATTTGTCATATATTAATTATTTAATATATATTTGTTGATATAGTTTTTAATTAAGACTATGTACTCTTAGGAGTATGATATGCGAATCCTTGAATAGTAATACCACTAAATTTACTGTTTTGTTCAAGGATTCTTTTTTAATTTAAGTTTACCACTCATTTTATGTTTTATATTCACAATTGCAACTTAAGGGCCTCGATGACCTGATATTGCAAGGGAAACAAGAAAAGAGGAAACTTAAAAGAGGGTAAAAGATTAAATTTAGAAAGTAACCCCTCATCCTCCCAGCATTCTCATGTCCTCCCAAGACACACCCCTGTAAAAGTGGGTAGTGGGAGAAGAGAGAGATTGAATAGTAGAGATAAAGCTTGAAGGAGAAAGAAAGTTGGAAATTGTTATCAATGGCAGAACAGAGATTTCTGGGTTTGAGATTGAGAAAGGGAGAGGACCATTTTAAAAATTCAATCTTTTATTTTTTTTCCCCAGGTCTTGTCTCCGGTTACGTATTTTTCAGACCTTGAGTGGCAATTGAGAACATTAACTAAAAATCAAATGGTAAACTTGAACAAATAAAAAAATAGGTTGTATTTTTGAACAAGAATAAAATCTAGAAAGCATTATAATTCAAGGACTCTATAATATACACATCAGCATAAAATTAAACAATTTTTACATTCAATGAGAATTGAAATACTTCTCCACCATGCAAAATATTACATATACTTAAAAATGTATACTCTTAGTTACCTCACTGTTTTTTTTTTTTTTTTTTTTTTTGAAATGTATTTGCGATATATGCAATTTTTTGGTATATTGTTACTTGTAGGAATGCATATATAATATTAGCTTTGCAACCGACATGACCACATCATTCCACATCATCATCTATCTGTCTCTCTTCTTTTCCAAAATCCAAAATCCAAAATCCTCTGTCTTCGCCCTTCTCATCCTCGCGACCTCAACTTCCCCTTTCAGTTCTCAGGTCAAAAATGGCTCCAAAACCCATGTTCAGCGCCCATTTTACCCCCACCACATTCCTCTATTTCCTCTTCTTCTTCGCCTTATCTAGCCCAGTTTGGGGTCTCAACCTCAACATCACAGAGATTCTGTCCCACTACCCAGACCTCTCCATCTTCACCGCCCTCTTCACTTCCACTGGCATCTCCGCCGACCTCGACCGCCGCACTTCCCTCACCATCCTCGCCGTCCCCAACTCCCAGCTCCGCCCCTGCGCCACCGCCTCGCCGACGATACTTGCAGACGTCCTCCGCTGCCACGTCCTTCTGCAATACTTCACATGGTCGGATCTTCGACGGACTCCTCCCGCCGGAGCCGTCGTCACCAACCTCTTCCAGACCACCGGCCGCGCACCCACCAACCTCGGATCACTCAACATCACCTTTGACCCCACCAGCGGCGTCGTGTCTCTCCACCCTCTGAACAACACCACCGTCTCCGCCAATGTCCTCTCTCTCCTCAAGACGGTACCGTATAACCTCTCAATCTTCACCGTCGATTCCCTCCTGGCCCCGCACGGCTTCGATCTGATGGCGTCGGAGGCCGCGCCGCCGTCGCCGCCGCTGAACATAACCCGGGCGTTAATCGACGGCCACAATTTCAATGTCGCCGCCGCGATGCTGACGGCGTCAGGGGTGGTGGAGGAGTTCGAGGCGGACGAGGGTGGAGCAGGGATAACCCTGTTCGTACCCACAGACGAGGCCTTCGCGAACCTTCCACCGACCGTCCAATTGCAGGCATTACCGGCTGAGAAAAAGTCTTTGGTGCTGAAATTCCATGTCCTCCATTCATACTACCCGCTGGGCTCGCTCGAGTCGATCGTGAACCCGGTTCAGCCGACGTTGGCCACGGAGGACAACGGCGCCGGAAGCTTCACGCTCAACATTTCCCGGGTCAACGGATCGGTGGCGATCAACACAGGCATAGTTCAGGCGGTGGTGACCCAGACGGTAATCGACGAGAACCCAGTTGCAATTTTTGGGGTTTCTCGGGTTCTGCTTCCGAGGGAGATATTTGGGAAGGACGTTGATGTGAATTTGGGAAGTGGGAGCGGGCCATTTGTGGAGGCAAAGCCGCCGGAAGTAGGGGTGGCGCCACCGGAGGAAGGCTACGCCGGCCCCAACAGTCATTTGGGGGAGATTTCGGGAGGATTGCGGTGGAGGGGCGGCGGTGCGGTGAATCCGAGGAGGAGTTGGGGGTTGGTGGTGTTATACTTATGTATAGGGATTCTGCTGTTTGTATAGGCATTGGTTTTGTTGGTTGATTGCTTGATTGAATTTGGTTGTTGTTCTTTTTCATCGTCAATTGGTAAACTGTAAGTATTCAGTTTTGTTTTTTGATTTCTTTGAATAATGTTAAGTTTGATCGAATTTGAGATTAGCATCAGTTATAGAGGGTAGGAAGAAGGGGAGAAAGAAGCAAGCAGCAAGTATCCCTTTGTTCTTGGGCTTGGAGGGAAGCTCAATTGTTGCAACAACTACTTGGAAATAAACCAAATACATCAGTCACTTATTTTCCGTCATTTATGTTATTTCTTTTTTTCTCCCAGATTGTATATATTGAATTGCTAAATTTTCCTAGGCTATACTGCCGTTTTTGGTACTTTCCCCGCTCTCAGTGATTGGGAAATATAATCTATTGGTAATTGCATTAGTTGCCATCGAGAGGTTCAATTCAATCACAGAATCTGCCAAAATTGATGAGTGATTTGGGGGTTGGGGCTGAGCTGGCTAATAATTTGGTTCCTTGATTAGTACAGTACAATGCATTATGACTAGCACTCAATTAATTAAGTGCAGAAAGCGAAGCTACTGTCGGGGTGTACAGTACTAAAGATAGGGAGCTCACAAGGGCAAAATCCAAACGAGAGGGACGATGGCCACTTGGGCATGGATCTGTTCTGAATTGCGCGCCTCAGTTCTTCATATGAAGGCCCGTTTGCTAGTGAGCTAGCCATGAAGGAAGAGAAAAGAGGGGGGTTGGAGGCACAGCTATAAGTATCGTACAGATGATCATATCGTTTCTTCACTAGAATAAAATATATTGAGCTTAAGTACCATTGTACTACGGCTCGTATTTTTTTGAATTTCAAAAGGTTTTAAAAAGATCAAAGTACCAAAATTTTGAAATTTTAATGTATCGGACGGTATTGTCCAGAGATACTATTATCGTCTGGTATTGACACTACAGAATAATATAGGCCGATACAAATTCATACACTAATTTGTTATATTGCCTGACCAATACCAAGTAGTATAGTACGATATTTTTGACCTTTGTTGGAAGGCTTGAGGAACTTTCCTCTCTTCTGGTTTTGGTAATTGGTGCACGCATAATGCTTTCCAACTTTGGTGATGTTCTATTAGAGATAAGATTATATAAATAACCGGTGAAAAGAGCTTGTTATCACTGTTGTTATGTGATGAGGGACTCCATCAAATTTGAATTTTGAGAGTCTTACAATTCTTAAGAAACTAAATACAGCGATAAGCCTAACATGCAAAATATTCATGCCAGTCTCTCTGGGTGATTTGTGATTTGTATTTGATTAATGTTGGGAAATTACAAAGCTAAACGTCATCACGCGCTAGATAACTCAATCAAAGATGTAATACAGTGAGCCCCTATTCTTTTCATTGAGAAATTGCAGGCGTGGAATGGGTGAGGGTGGGCAAGAGGAGAAGGAGTACGTGGAAATGATTTTTTTTTTAACTGTAGGAAAGGGGGAAAGAGTAAGAAGGAGCAGGAAGAAGTGGAAAGGAGTTGAATGAAATAGGAGAGTTGATGTAAGTTACATATTTTATTTTTTTAATATAATCTTTTATTTGTGATAGTAATTACCAATCATAAAAAAAAATTTAGACTGAAAAAATATTTTTCTGTGTTAACTAAGGTACGAAAAAAATATTTCATAACTGTTGTTACGCAAAAAAAATTATAATTTTCGTTATTCGTAAAACAAATTACAGATTTTTTTTTTTTCAATATTCACCAAATACAAACAACGAAAAAAATACACATATATTTAGGCCTTGTTCTTTTCGTTAGGTAAATCCAAATTTACCAACCTCAACCCACTTTAACTCATATAAACTCACTTCACGAACTTCAATAAAAAAAATATCAATTTCAATCCACTTCAACCAACTTCAACCCACTTCAACCTATTTTTCACTATTTTAACCAACTTCTACCCATCATATCAAAAAAAACTTCAAACAATTTCAACCAATTTCTATTTCAACCAAAAAAAATATCAATTTTAATATACTTTTAACCCACTTCTATTAATCTCAATCAACTTTCTTCATTTGCCAACTCATATTTCATAACGAAAAGAACAAGCCCTCAGTACATGAAAAACAACCATTTGAAATTTGTGTAAAGAACTTCCAATATTTTATTACTAATGCACATGGAACAAAAATATCTTTTCAAAATACATGTACAATACATCTGCACTTTCTGTCATGAATTACAAACAACATTAAAAAAATTTACACATTCCTTCATTATGTCAGAAAAAATATCTGCAAATTACGTCATCTATAATTTCCGGCACAACTAATAAATATTTCCATAACATCCGAAAAATAAATAAAACTTTTCATAATTATTATCAGACTATTCATACACACAATTACATAAATTATAAAAGTTTTCAAAATATGAAAAATAATAGTCATATATGTAAGAGTGGGAAGGAGTGGGTGAAAGTGGATGAGAGTAGGAAGGAGTGGTATTTTTTTAAATCGTGGAAAGACATGAAAAAGGAGGAAAGGAGTAGATGGGAGTTAAAATAAATAGGTTGAGTTCATTAAATTACAAAAAGAACAAGTCCTGAGTCGACTGCCCTGTTCTTTTCAGTGGAAAATGATGGGTGCGGGATAGGTGAGTGTGGGAAAAGGGGGGAAGGAGTAGGTGAGAGTGGGCAGGAGTTGAAAAGAGTTGAATGAAGTTGGGAAGTTGGTTTAAGTTATATATTTTTGTATTTTAATGTAATTTTTTTATTTATGATAGTAAGTAACGATCTTAAAATTAAATTTTGAATAGAAAAAAAATTCTTTGTGAGTTTAGCCGGTTACAAAATATTGTTTGATGGTCGTTGTTGCCCTCCAAAAAATTTAAATTTTCGTAAATGAGTTGAATCAGTTGTGGATGTTAATTTTCGTTGTATATTTCTGGAATTTGTTAATTTTCACCGAAATTTAAAGTTAAATATTGTACTATATGTTGCGCAAATATGGTTTACTTTGGTTGGATTACGATTAATTGATTGTTAAACTAAAAATTAAATAGACAATTTTTATTTTTTGTGTGCAAATTAATTATTCACATTTTGCGATATTTTTGCACTGCCTGACTGAAATTGGACGTTACTATTCTTCAATTCTTAATCACGTTAACGATACCGATGAAATTAGTTTGAAATTCGAAATCAGATATCACCAAAAATATTATCCGAACACAATCTTATTATATCCAACTGTAATTCACAAATCCAATAAGAACATGACATGTGTCATGTATCTGTACGCTCAGCTCTCCTCTCACTCTACACTCTCAGCTCTCAGCTCTCAACTCTCCTCTCTCTCTCTCTCTCTCTCTCTAGTCTCAGCTCTCAGCTCTCCTCTCTCTCTAAACTCTCAGCTCTCCTCACATCTCTCGCACACCCCTCTTTGCCGTTTAAAGTCTTCTGCGTGCGCAGCGCCAGTCGGCCGGTCGCCGGCCATTCCCCGTCAGTAGCAGCACGCGCGGCAGCCACCTCCGAACACCCTAGCCAGCCTGCGAACACCCCGGCCCAGCCCCCTCGATCTACCCAACCCAGAACAGTGCGAACTTCCCCGGCCACCTGCGAAAACCCCGACCGCCTCTGACCTCGCCGGCCATCACCCAGGTCGCTGGCGACAGTCAAAGAAAAACAATTTCTAACCATCTGTTCCATATAAAAATTAAACTGAAAATATCTACCACTCACGAATAACTAACATTTGCTTATCAACGCAAAAATTATAAAAATACAAAAATTACCATTTATTTAATACATACAACATAAATAATTTCATGTACAATTTATGACACAACTTACAAATATTCTAATAACATCTGAAAAATAAATAAAACTCTTCATAATTGGTATCAGACTACTCAAACGTACAATTATATCAATTATAAGCGTTTTCAAACTATGTCAAATAGTAATTATAAGTAGAAGTGGGTGAGAGTGGGTGAGAGTGAAAAAGCGTGATATTTTTATTTAAGTGTGGGAAAGAGTGTGAAGGGGAGAAGGAGTGAATAGGTGTGGAAAGAAGTGAGTTGGGTTCATTAAATTACGAAAATAACAGGGCCTTAGAGAGGGTGTCCGGGTTCTCCACTCCTCCAGTGGATGGTGACCATTTATTCGCATGGTTTTTATTGTGCATTCCGGCTTTTTTGGATATCTGTCTGTTTTCTGGCAATGGTCCCTTGGCCCATGCAATACGACTAATCTGGTGTGACCTGTCACCCATGAGGCCATGACTCCATTTTTATAGTTTTATATTATATTATGGCAGTCTCTTTTACTTTTTTAGTTAAAATTAGATCTGATAAAACTGATCTAGGATACAAAATTCGAGCTGAATGGTCCGGATTTATACCCAACCCAACATCCAAGATTTGCTCTCCCGAAAGTAGACCCCAAACCCGAATTCACCCGAACCGAACCATACCCGATCCGAAATTTTCTACAAAATTGTTTGTTTTGGCATGACGAACGTATTTGACCAAAAATTGGTTGACCTGAACTGCACCATACCCGACCAAACCGAAGCGACCCAAAATATCACTTAACCCGAACATGACCTAATCCGAACATGATCGACCCATACCCAAATCGAATGATCTATTTACCAGTTCTAATTAAAATGACATTTTTTTCTGTAACTGTTCAACTATTTGTATGTCGTGTGTATGTGAATGAAATCATATAATGTACACAAAATTCTAATTTAAACAGTAATCCCTTGACCCGCTCTAACTTCGGTTTGTAAAAGCTAAATTTTGTGCTTTAGAGGAGTCTTCTTGCCATTGTATTTTTTTTTTAAAAAAAAACAAGGAAGACATCAAGGCTAACGCTGTTCGTTTTTGGGTCCATAAGGAAATATTAAATTCGAACTCAAGTGTTTGATAATAGCCCATAAAGATTTCACCAATTGAGTTAATCATCACTTATGGGTGGAGTATTACTTGAACTCAAAAAATTGAATTAAAACTCATCCATTTAACAGCCGAATGGCTGATAAAACTAAATTTTTAAGTGGGTATGTGTGAGTATGAGTGTTATGTTCGCAATGGATATGGCGTATGGGGAAGGATTTATAAAACCCATGCTTCCAATTGTCTTGTAAAGGGCAAAAAACATACACTAAAACTCAATTGAAATAGTAGAAAAGAAATTTTGTAATTGTGAAATCTTTATAACTTCTTTGTATGTTAGTGTTAAACTGATTTTCTATTTGTTTTTCTGCCTTTGGAATAATGATATCTACTAGTGATCAAATTGAACATGAATATCAAATGTTCTTTTATGATGAGCTGAAAATGTTGAATTTTTTTTGTGCCTACAATTTCGACTTTTCTGAGTGTAATTTGAAACTTTTTTGTAGTGCTGTAGAAATTGATTATCAAATATGCATATAACTGACTGAGAGTTGAATATGGGTGATATTTTGCAATCCCTATGCATACCTAGATAAAACCTATAATTAAACCCAATGGCTATAGAAATGAATAAATCTAATAAATATAAATATAGATATGAATGTAATTTTTGAAAAATAGAGTTGAAAGCGAGTACAGCTCAACCCACGTAGACGACCCTATGGGCACCCACAGCTAAAGCTATTTGTGGTTATATAGCGGGGTGCTGGCCTCAATTTTGATGTCATTCGTGTACAAGATGTGATCCCCTTGGCCGCGCCTGCACACCTGATAAATGATTCGTGGAAAACCACTTGCTGGAGGCATTCATAAAAACGAAAGAAGAGTCTTAGAAAATCCTAAACGAATGAATGGCATGCGTGACTCCCTTTCACAATTTGAGCAGGCTGTTTTCATTTGTACACCCTGCTCCTGCTAAATTGCCCTACACGTTGCTCCAGTAGTCAAGTAGGCCATAACAACATTTTCAAGGGCTTGTCGAAAATAAGCTGGATAATCAGATTTGATTTAAGCGAGACAAATTGACGACTAATGCTAGATCATATATTAATGATTGAAAGACAAGAATATGAACACTTTCTTTGCGTATGCACATGTCAGTGTTGAAATTGGGTGAGGCAGATGCATACCAGTATGTCACATCCCTGCCCTTGTTGATAAGCCGAATGACAGGTGAATCTTGAATTTGGATCACTTTATGGTCTTTATTGATCAAAGGGCCCAACTTATTCAAAGCCCACTCAATACAACAATCAGGCCACTCAGCTTATCTTGTCCAAAATAATTGGGCTTTGAAAATTGATGTCTTGTCAATGCTGAATTCTCCAGAACCACATCTCCTCTAATGAAAACGAAAAGCACAAAAGTCAATTTTGTCAGGAGTTAAACGTGGATCAGTAGGCTCACTATTGGCGAAAGACGTAAATGACCGGAGTTCAGTTATCAATTAATGATGCTTTAATGACTTTTTTTTTATACTTTTAGGTAGGTCACAAAAATTCTAAATAATATTTTCAAGATAATATTTTCGGGAAGACAGCCACAACTGGTTGACCGTAGGTGGCAGTACGGCCCGCGGCGGCTTCCTTTCTTAGTTTGGTCAATAATTGGGGCAGTGGGACCGCGGTCTGTCTGTGGTCTCCTCCACGGTCCGTGGTGAATCTAGTGATTGGTTGTTCTGATATTTCTTATTTGGATTGACGTCTCTTTAGCTAAAGGACGTGTCTTTTCAGACATACGCGTGCTACTGATGTCTCTTTAAGATAATGAGACATGTATATAAGGATGAAGAGTGTACATAAGTGATATATACAATCATTGTGAGTGACTTCAGCACCCCGTCGATTGAATTTAGAGAAACCTTGAATAATACACTTATTTATTCCGCATCTTATCCCTAAGATTATTTGCAATACAGTGAATAAGTCTTTAAAAAAGTGATCCGTCACGATTTGTTGATATATCTAGTACTGCATTCAACCCTAGTCTCCAACAGAAGGCTGGTTGTGTTAGATAATTTGAGTGATTACCCTCAAAACGTTGCCCAGATTAATTGTACTAATTAAGGAGGTCGAGATGATGTGAACGGACACAGCTGGAGGGCAGACAGAGTAACTTTGCAGTTGAAAGGTTCAAGGGTGATACACATTTGACAAAATGGAGGCTATATTTTTATGTTAGTCGATTTTGATTTTGCTTGTAATTTTTGGGGGGTCCTTTTTCTGGGGCAGTCATAAGGATGAGGCCGGATTGCGTGCTGGCTCAATGGCTGGCATTCGTAGACCACAATATATTTTACAAATATCTGCAACTTTGTATTGTTACCCTTTTCATAAGGAGACTAGACTGGAAGATTCTTGTCAAACACGAATCTCATCAATAATTTGCCCAGACATCCCTGACCTCTTCCTTTTCCCACTACTGGGTTTCCAGTTCCCACTCATGTTACGATCTCATTAGCTAGGTGCCTAGGTTGCCTTTCACATGCTTTTGCGATCTGCATGTCACTAGCTTAAGAAACCTGTTTTATCTACTCAACCACTGTATTATCATTTGAATCATTTGATTTTTGATCTTGTTTTTTACGTACTACATGTAGATTTAGATGGTTAGATCTCGAAAAATTGATACTATTCATTTCAAGTCTAATTATATATTATCTTTCTCTCTTATATCTCTGTCTCTTTTTTCTTGTTTTCTTTTGCTTTGTTTTGAGTTGGAGGAACCAGGGGATTGTGGCACATGGGGCGTAAATGTTCGTAAGGTCCATAATTCATCGGGAGAAATTAGGCTTTGTAGCTATTAGACAATGGCTTGGGGAGATACAACTTATCTTCTAATAAGAAAGTGTAGATTTAAATCTCAGTATGCATGAGAGAATTTTCCTCTTCCTTACACGGTTCCTCTCTCTCTCTCACGCAGTCTCAATGTACGCATTAGACATAGCTACGCAGTTTATTGGACGAACTTCCACCCCCCCAAAAAAAGAAAAAAGAGAAAAAAAAACACATCATTGATGACCATTCTTATTTACGGATAAGGTTGTATTACATTTTAATCTCTATTCATATATTGATACCAATATGATTCAAGTTAACATTATTGTAGGACCAATATTTACGATCAAACTTAGAAAATATGCAAAAACAAACATATGTTTGAAATGAGTGTCGAGCAAACAAAGACACTATATAATAGATTTATGAAAAAAGAAAATTTGATAATATTATAGGACTAAAAATAAATATTTTTGACAATAAATATGAAACTAAGGAAGTAATAAAACTTAAAATTTTGTACACATTGCCAAAAAATTTGAAACGTGTATAAATTGTCGTTATCAAAACAAGAGGAATACCCAGTCATTGATAAGCTCCTAGGTTGTTCATAGTTTATACGTTGACATAGGTTGACCCGGCACAAATGCATGTACTGAATGTTGGAAGAACTACAGTATGTCTAGAGCATTAGTGAACTTAAACCTTGTTTAATACAGTATAAAAGTAGCACCTTTTTTCAATTAGATCGCCATTTATAAGTTAGAAACTATAGAATTATTCACAAACAAATTTTACTTTAGTACTGTGATCACAATGACCAATAGAGCTGTACATGATTGTGGATAAGATCTTTTCATAATAGCTAAGATTATAGTATTCATTAGCTACTGTATTAAGTTTAATTTTATATCTTTCTCGTTATATCGTGACGACTTTTAATGTCTCTGGTTGAAAAAAATCAAAGTACATCATAGTACGTGCACACACACACATATGAAGAGGACACCATAATTCTCCAATTGACAATCTTAGTTCTGGTTGGAGGTACTTAACATTTCTCTCTAACCCGTTTTGAACAAACTTTTTAATACATATTTTCTTGAAATACTAACGTTTGATATAAAAGAAATTAACTAATGCCACTTTTGTGAGAAAATATTTTGTTATGATTCATATATAGCGTAATTCGTACTTTTCCGACAAAAGCAAGTTGTTTACAACTTAGTTTAAAATTTAAGATGAAGAGCTTTAAGCAGCTTTATTCTACTAGTAAAATATGCTCCCTCCATCCTACAAAACTTATTTTATTTAGGGAATATGAAATTTTAAAGGATATATTATTTGCTAAACTATTTTCTATTAATTTTTTTAAAAAATAAAATTTTTAATACTTATAATAGTAAAAAGAAATTTTATTTTGGAAATTTCAAAAAACAGAGAAATATTTTAAGACGGATGGAGTATATTTCCATGTAATTTCAAACCTGCTTGATTCTCAACCCTCTTATTTAATGTTTTATTCCATGAAATTGTTGATGCATAATACACAGTTTATCCAACTAAAATAAATGATAAGACAAAAGCATGCATACAAAATTAAATTCTACTTCTATTTCGCTATAAGGATACTCTATAAGAAGAATTTTTGAAAAAAGGGTTTCTTAAATTGTATTACTTAAATTTTTTTAAAAGTAATTAAAAAAGAAATTATTGTCCCAATCAATGTGTTTTTCATTTTGGTATGTTCAATTTTAATTTTACCCCTTTCTTGATCTTTCGCTATGTGATATAATGCACTCATGATCAACTTTTACTAAAAAAAAATTACCAGCGCGTAATGAATAATTACATGCCAGTTCATTGATAGTTTTGTCATTTGTGAGCTCCGTGGCCCCTTTTTTTGCGTTCATGCCTCATTCACCAGTTGGGAAAAGCTGGAATTACAGTCGCTCATCATAGGTTTTTTTATTTCTTTGAGGCTAATACGGATTAGTTTATTTTGACTTTAATTTAGGGATGATGATGATATTTATATAAGGGAAAATTGCCCTGAGACCATATATATTTTCAAATTATTTGAGATTTTTAGGCTGCAATGTGAGTTTATAATATAAAGAGTAAATTAGGTGATGAATTATTGTTCTTGAACATGCAAAATATTTGAAAGGACAACGCAAATATACAAGAAAGCCAAGGCATATGTGTTCAAATTTTTTGTATGCAATAATTTCACAATCATATTTAGTTTCATATGATTTAATAGTTGAAGTATAAATATTATGGAAATAAGGGGCATAAGAGCTGTTTTTCCTATTATATAATATTGTAATCAGCAATATCTTTTTCCTTGAACGATGTGCAGCAAGACTTTAAAAAAAAAAAAAAAAGTATCATCCATTTATTCCCTTGAGATTTTGATAAATATTTTTCTTACACTTCTAATCTTTTTGAATTATTATATATCCCCTTCACCTTTCCGTCAAATAATTTTAATCCCATATTTTACCAAAAAGCCATTTGCATAAAAATAGCAAATAACTAATTTGAAGGGCATTTTCGTAAAATTAAATACAAATTTATTGAAAAATTTAAAACAAAATACTAACTTTTTAGAAGTGTAACATAAAAGTACCTCACTAATTTATATTTTAAAAAGTTCATATATTTTATAATTTAGCTTAGTAAACTTCAAATAAGAAAATCATCTATATCTTTGCATGGCAAAGGTTTAAGTCTATTGAGTTTTAATTACTTGCTCATCTTACTGAGAAAACTACAAGCAGAAAGCGACTAATATCTACAGCCACCTTGACATAATAATCTTTCCAAAAAATAAATTTGATGATAAAATAATATAATTGTCATAAGACAATGCACAATTGAGAAGTTATTTTCTACAGTCTATATACTATGGGCGCGTTCGATAAAATTAGATGTTTTAGTAATGATTAGCAATTTAAAATAAATGCGTTTGGTAAATGTAACTTTTCAAGTACGAGATTTATGTGAAATGATTAAAAAGGACACAATAAATAAAGGTTTTAAGTAAATAAAAAGGAAAATTTTGTAATTTGCAATGCAGTCACTAGGTACAGGTTTTTAAAAATTACTTTCATTAACTTTTGAAAAACACTACATAAACGTTTAGCCACTACTTCATTAACTATTTTACCGAACACTTTTAAACAGTGGTTCATAATATTTTGACCACTACAAACCATTAACCTCTACTTTAACCTCTATTACCGAACAGAATCTACATATCTAGACACGTAAAAGACGAACCGCATGGGCCATGGCCAGATTCAATAGTCTGATCGAACGCCCAAGAGCTCATGACGATGATCTAATCAATAAAATAAAATATCAAAGGCAAATTTTTTTAACACAAAATATGACAATCGAGTCAAAGGAAATATATTTGCAGTCAACATGAAGACAAAAAGGACACGCAAGCTGATAGATTACCAAAAGCACTCGTGCCTTTGTAGTAATACTAAATATTCTATGTATAATTTTATATCTTTTCGAAAAAAATAATATTCTACTTATATGATTAACTAGTAATTGAACTTGCAACTGCTCCACCATGCCATATGTGCTTGTACATACACTTCACCCTTAGTTATCCAAAAAAGCATATATACTTTAGAATGTGACTGTCTTACAATAAATAATTGTAAATAATTAATGTGCCAAGTTATAATGTGCACTAATGTTAGATGTTATATTGCGATAAATTATTAATAATTTATAATTTATCTCATTCAAGAATAAATTTTAAGGTGTGAATTTGATGTCTATTATCTAAAATTCTACTTATAATGAAATTTTTTAATCTCCTTTTACATTAATAACACAGGTTCTTATGAGAAAATCCAAATATAATCAAATGCGTGTTCATCTCAAAGAGAAGCCAGATCATTACCAACAGTCCAACACAACCTATGTCAAATAATTTTATAATAAAATTGCATGTGAACATATATCTAAAACTTGCATGGGTTCATTGAAAACATGATACATGATCCTAAATGCACTAGCAATATTTGAATTAGCCTCCTAAAGGCATAGGTTCATCGAAAGCATGATACAAATGGTACACCCTATTAATCCTTTCACATAAGATTCTCCTCGTAAGTTGACTTATACAACAATCTAATCTCTTTTCTCCCTTTCTTTCTTTTAAATAATAATTAGTAAATATACAGTTGTAATGTAGACTTAAATTAAGCTATTTGAATTTTATGGGATGTATTAATAAAGTGATTTGGATATTAACTTTTTCACGTAACGTAATGTAATGAAGCAGATTTTTTTTTCCAAAAAATATGATTGTGAGACACAAATGTCAATAAAAACAAATAATAGAACAATAGAAGTAGTAAATCGGAAGAAAAATACAAGTTTCCCTCCCATAAGTATGATGCATTAAAGAATTCTGGATTATTTGATGGCTGCGGTTGACGAGCTAACCAAGGTGAAGAAATTTAAGAAAAGTACGCATTTCAAAGTTCAAGATGACACTATTGGCCAAAAAAAAAGTTTAAAATGATAAATAATTATAGGGCCTTGTTTTTTTTTGCTGTCTCAATCAATTTCAACTCACATAAATTCATTTTAATTCACTTCATCAACTTCAATAAAAAAATGATCATCACGTAGGTTGGTATGGCTTGGGCAACTGCTTTTAAGAGAACTTCCTTCCCATGCTTCGACGACAATTTTTCCTTCCATCCTTGATTGGTATGGCTCATCACATTATGTTAAGAAGTTAACATAAAAATTTAAGTCACTTCAATCCACTTCGACTCACTTTAACAAAAAAAATATGTATTTTAATTTATTTCAATTTACTTCTATTAATTTTAATCAACTTTATGTATTTATCAACTTATATTTGTAAATAAAAAGAATAGGTCCTAAAATCCTGAAGACAAATAAAACTTAAAAAATAATAAGGTGGCAGGTGCCAGTCAACCCATCGTTTGAGCCTCAAATCATCAAAAGCAAGGGTTGTAGGTGCAGTCTGAATCCAACGGTGATTATGAATTTATGATAATGACACAACTCCCCATTCGCATTGACCTTTCCCTTGCTCAATTTATTGGGGCCTGCGAGGACTTTTACTTGCTTGACTTTTGGATCTGATCCCTCCAGTCATCATCTTTCTTATCTCCAACTGTAAGACATGATAAGGGTTCAGATTTGAAGTTCAATGACATCGAATTGATGCTTCATATTACTGCTGATGAGCTTCAGATTTTGATTTGAATTTTGAGGCTTTGAATAAAATAAAGTGTGTTTTCTGACATTACTACATTGTTCAAGTCTTGACTTTTTGTTCCTTAAAATGATATTTTGTGTCCACAAAAGAAGAATGTCAAAATAGTCACTTGGTTTTACACTCCTAAAGTCTAGGAGTACTATTTTGAATGTTGTTGCGCACCTTGCCAATGAAATTCGAAGAAAGATATTCAAAGCTTGAGTTATCAAACTAGTCTTATTTAAGTACAATATGATTTTGCAATATTATTTAGTTGTTATGTAGTAATACTAGTTGCACATTTAGTTGTTTCAATACTACTCAAGATTTTGAAGGAATTTTTAGGTGCCACAGTAGAGTTACAGATAGGTATAACTCTTCTTAATAAGATTTACCTAACCATCTTATCTTATATTACTTTATAATTACATAAAACGAGATTAGCACTAACTATTTGTTTAGTAGAGGTTTCAAAATCTAGGAAAGGGAATGAATGAGGTAAAAATTTCGCAAATCATTTAGACCGCATTACACAGGATGAAAGGGAATGGAAGGGAAGGAAAGGGAAGAGAGGGGAAGGTAATGGAGGGGAAGAAGATGGAAGCGAAAGAAACATGACTTGTACTGTTTGCGAAGTCTGTCAAAAACTGTGAACATAGATTGCGAAGTAAATTTTGAAGGAAGGGAAAGAAACGTGACCACAAGATAAATGTCAAATTTTGACGAAAGGTTGGTCCCTCAAAAAGTGTGACGGAAATTTTAGCCGAAAGGAAACTATTGTGACGAGAACACTGTGAGCGCAGATTGCGAAGTAAATTTTGACGAAGTATGTTGCATTTTGATGAATTTCTTGATCAAAAATAAACTGTGCATATTTTGACAGAGCCCATCAAAATCACTGAATGATTTTGATGGAAGGCATGTCATTCTGACGGGCTCGTCAAAATCTCTGCAAAGACGCCACCCACTTGCACGGATTTTGATAGAACCCATATCCCGTCAAAAAATCAAATAAATGAAGGTGTGGAGAGTTGCTTTTACTCGCGACTTCAACATTTCTTCTTACTCGTTAATACGCTTACCAACAGCCACAAAACCTTCCTGTTGCTTTCCCGGATTGGTTGAAGGGGTGGGGGACACCGGTGGCCTTTGGCCATTCTCAATCGGAGGCGATGCATGACTGCGCGCATGGTGAATGTCACCGTCAATACTTCGGCAAATATTTCGACCTTCTGCTTAGTTTTGTATCTTAATTTCCAACCCTTCACCCTCTAATTCATCTACTCATAATTGGTATTGTAATTTCTTTTCATATTTTCGATCCCAAACTTTCAAATTTTAAACTCCAAGATTTGAAATTTAGAATTTTTCAAATCGAAATTTGTATAAATTTTTTTCCCATATTTTTGATCCTAAAACTTCAAATTTTAAATTCCAAGATTCAAAATTTGGAATTTGGATCTAAAAATTCGCATAAGTTTTTTTTTTGCATATTTTAGATTCGAAAATTTCAAATTTAAATTCTGGAATTTTTGGATCTAAAAATTTGTATAATTTTTTTTAAAATTTTTATCCCAAAATTTCAAAATTTAAACTCCAAATTTTAAAGTTTGGAAGTTTTGGATGTAAAAATTCATATAAATTTTTTTTCATATTCTCAATCCCAATATTTCAAATTTTATTTGGAATTTTTGAATCTAAAAATTCGCAATTATTTTTATATTTTCTATCCTGAAATTTCAAATTTTAAATTCCAAGATTAAAATTTGAAATTTTCTAATCTAAAAACTCATATAAATCTTTTTCATTTTTATTCCAAAATTTCAAATTCTAAATTTTAAGATTTAAATTTTGGAATTTCCCAATATGAAAATTTGAAATTTCAACATTTTAGATTTTTTTTACTTTAAAAAATTTCAGTGTGAAGGAAATTTTGAAGGAAGTCCGTCAAAATTTTGACAAAGTCCGTCAGTGATCTCCGTCAATATAGCTTCCACCAACACAACTTTAAAACTTTTAAGTTCTGACGGACTAACTTTTCCATCAGAAAGTGATATGAGGGACTGTCAGCCCGTCAAAATACCCGTTAGAAAGTGTTTTGATAGACTGTCGGTCAGTCAAAATTTTTGTCACTAACAGTTTTGACGGAATGTCAGTCGATCAAAATTTTTAGAGTTGAGAAAAGTTGACTCGATACGATTACCGACACAGACCCGACATGAAGTTAAGCAGGTTTGGGTATGAAGTTTGAACCCATTTAGTTAAATAGATTGACACAGGAAACCCGTTTAATTAATTAGGTTAGGTTCATGTTGAGAATCTCGACACGAAAAAAATACCTATTTAACCCGTTTAATTAAACGGATTAAATAAGTCAACCCATTTACTGTTTATTTATCGTTTACAGTTTATCGTTTATATTTTATGTGGGAATTAGGCTTTTGCTTTGTGGTCTTTTTTATGGACTTGTTGGTTGTTGACTTGTTGGTTATATAATTAAGAATTTTAGACAATTTAACTTAATTTACTATTGTTTTAGACTTGGCTTGGACATGGCTTGTAACTTAAGTAGTTGGTTCTTATGTGAACTTTTCAGGCTATAAAAGTATATTGCTACTGACTGTTTTACTGGAATAGGCTCTGAAAATACTGGAATCTATAAGTTAGCTGCTATTTTGGTATACTTTGAAAGCCGTTATGCTTTAAGAGGCTGAAAAATATGTAATTTATTTGGTAAATTATCTTTAGGTTGAAATTTGTGTTACAATTAAACGGCTAGTGGGTAAATGGGTAACCCAAACCTAAACCGTTTTACCCGTTTATATAAACGGGTTAGGTTCAGGTCAATTCGTTTAAATGTTGAGCGGTTTGGGTTGAAACCTTTTAACTTGTTTATTAAATAGGTCGGGTTCAGGTTCGGGGGTTTAAAATAATGAATCTTTTGAAAAGTCCATTTCGACCATTGATTTTTTGATGGATATAAAATCCGTCAAAATTCCATTACTACACCGATTTTCCGCCAAAATTTGTCAATTTTTCGATCAACATTTCTGTCAAAATCTGACGTTTTTTCTAACATATTCAAACTGTAACACTCTGAGTGTGGTTTAAAAGGATCGAAGTGACTACTTATATCACTAATGGTGCCTTTTTTTTTTCGAGAAACCCACTCTTAAGAACTTCACGGTTAAGCGTACTTGTTGGGGAGTAATCTTGGGATGGGTGACCTCCTGGGAAGTTTCCCAAGCAGCATGTGAGCGAGGACGAATCATACCGGAAAGACTTGTGGTGATTTGTGGGGCTAGTCGACGATCCTTGAAGGCGTTATTGGTAAGACCCGCGACCGAGAGGGGTCGGGGTATTATACAAACACTGTAAGATATATCCTTACATTGTTTGAATGTGTTAGGAGAAGGGATGCACTCGGGGGGAAGAACTATTAAGCATCCACCTCTCTGCTCAATTTCCCCTTATTTTGGGAAAAATTCTAGCATACACACTTACATATGGTGCTAGGTACACACTCTAAAAAAGATTCATCATATAATAGCAAAGATTCATCATTCGAAATACTCAAAGATTCATTAAATAAACATAAAGGTGCATTAAATATATATAGGTCTAATATCAAATAATGATTTGAAATTTACTTTAAACTCACATTTTTGTCTATTTTCATAATAAATTTATGCGTGTTTTTACTACATAAGAATGTGAATCTTTATGATCAAATAATGATTTTGTACGTATTTAATGAATCTCTAGTTACGTTATAAATAATGAATCTTTTATGTTCTCATGGCTAAATCTGTAGTTCCAACTCATTGATTTAACAATTTCTTTTAAATAATAAATCTTCTCAAGAAGTGTTTTGGTTCTTGATTGATAAAAGCAATAATTATTTATATAATTAGTCCTTTTAAATGTAATAAATTTTAAAATTTGAGTTGTGAATTTTTCACGTGTAATTGATGAACCCTTAAACTATATTTAATGAATCTTTAGATTTAATTCATGAAACATTTGGTATTTCAAATGACAATTTTTTTTTTATCATACGATGTATCATTTTGAGGGTATGTACCTAGCACCGTATATAGGTGTATATGGTAGAATTATTGTTTTTTTTTTTGGGAGGGGAATAAAAAGGGGTGAATGAAAGGAAGTGGGAGCGAAATATTTCCTTCCCTCCCCCTTTCATCCCCTTTATTTAATTTTCTCATATATAAGAAAAATTAGAAGTTACTAATCTTCATTCTGTTAGGTATCGTGACCCAAAATCCAAGAATCGGCACGGTGGGACCGTACTAGACGACACGGACGTGTCAGGCCGAAGGAGCAAAACATCGAAGGAGGGCAGCAAAACGGCACGGCCTGGCCGTGCCACCATGGCACGGTTGTGCTGTGCGTTATTCTAGCGTGGATTTTCTCTGGCGGTTAGGGTTTGCCTCGGCGTGCAGTATACTTGACGGTTAGGGATTTTCTCTAGGGGTAAAACCCTGAACTTATAGACCCTATGAAAGGGGTCTTGCCTAGGATCTAAAATAACTCCTGAATCCCTAAATCCCCAAACATATTGAGAGATAGAGAGACTTTGAAAGAGATTACAAGAGAGATTGTAATTCTGCTGTTGGATCAAATCACTTGTTGTGATTGTGATCGTTTTGTACTCTCCCTGCTCACATAGTGGATTGATTGTTCTCGTCGTTGTCCGTGGTTTTTTCCGCATTGAGTTTCCACGTAAATTTTGTGTGTTGTTATTTTTGTTCTTGTTATCGCTCTTTAACTATTTCCGAATATTTATTTCATCCTATTGCTTCCGCTATTAGTTGCTCTAATTTCCTAACACATTCCCTTCTTCCTTTGTAATCGTGTGAGACATACTATTTAAAGTTTAAACAAGGAATCAAGGAGAGGAGGATCGCGGCAAAGTATTTTTAAAATTACCGCAATTTAAGTAAGGTTCTCGTTGATAAGATTTACGTATTATGTTAATTTTATGTTACTATAAAAGAAAATAGACTTTACGTTATTACAATATGTCTACAGGAACGGCCCTCGAAAAAAAAAAACCACGTAACTATAAAAGTATGATAGAAAAATGAAACATCAATTGGAAAGAAAAATATATTCTGGGTATTTAAAATTAGGGTGGTGGATGACTTCGATAGGTGGTCAACGCCAACCGAACCACATTAAAAAATACACCCTTCATTACTTGACTGTAACTGTGCTGCACTCACAAAAAGGAGAACAATAAACCTTAAAAGATCAGCCCCCCTCCAAAAAAATAAAATAAAACAAAATAAAAAAAGGAAGAGAAAAGAAAAAGCAGCCCGAGGCGGCCCACGCCATCCGTCCATCCTGCCTTGCCTCATTTCAAAACCTCCCTCCCCACCCTCATTATGCGAAAGTCAACTCTCTTTGTCCACTTCAACCCCCCCCTCTCTCTCTCTCTCTGTGTCTCCCCCACACATTTCAGTATTTCATTTCCCAAACGCAAGCTTCCATGCTTATCCCAACTCTCTTCTCCATCCCAGATATATAGAATCCCCAGACAACAAATTAAAGCATCCTTTAATTTCTTATATCTTCTTTTTAGAATTTTCGATTTTGTACAACAAGAAAAATAAATTAAATGGGCAACAGCATCGGCAAATTCGGAGTCTGCTTCACCGGCGGCAACGCCGAGGCCCGCCACCACCACCACCACCACCACCACGACCTCTACGTGTCCGCCCCATACGACGAGGGCCTCGGCCACTCATTCTGCTACGTTCGCCCCGACCCCACCCGGATCCCTGCCTCCGGACCCTCCAAGATCCACTCCGAGGAGTCCGCGACTAGCTCCTCGATTTTCCGCACAATCTCCGGCGCCTCCGTGTCGGCCAACACCTCCACCACTCCGCTTTCGGCCCAGCCCGACCCGGACCCGACGGCCGCAGCCTCGGGTCCGCTCTTCGAGAGCTCTACCTCCTTCGCCGCCGTGGCCCTCCAGCCCATCCCACGCTCCGGCCCGCTCCTCGAGGACCGCGGGTTCATGTCGGGTCCTATCGAGCGCGGGTTCCTTTCCGGCCCGCTAGACCGGTACGGCCCGGTTTTCTCCGGACCTCTCGACCGGAGCTTTTCCCACTCCAACCACGGCCGGTTCAAGCCCAAGAAGAGGAGCGGGTCGCTGATCCGGGGGCTCCGGCGCGTCATATCCAAGTTCGGGCAGAGCTCCGTGGTGGCTCCGGTGAAGGTGGGCCAGCCAGATAACAACTGGGTCGTCCTTGAGAATAAGAACAAGAACGAGTTTTTAAGCTCAGAACCGAGTTTGGACGGTATGAATTCGTGGGAAAGCCAGAACCTTCAATGGGCACAGGGAAAAGCGGGGGAAGATCGAGTACACGTCGTCGTTTCGGAGGAACATGGATGGGTTTTCGTGGGGATTTATGATGGGTTCAACGGCCCTGATGCCACTGACTTTCTCGTGTCAAATTTGTACTCCTCTGTCCAGAAAGAGCTCAAGGGTTTGTTGTGGGATGACATTTCTCAGTCGGATTCACCTTCGCCGTGCTCAGTTGCATATTCAATGGCGGAGAACACAATCACCAGTTGCAGTAACAACTCAGGTATGGAAGGTTCTGGTGGTAGTTGCTGTGTGCAAGACAATTCTGCAAGTGGGGTTGGGGAATCTAATCGGAAAAGGGGAAGAAATTCAAAGACCAAGTACAAAGGGGCGGCTAAAAAGTGGCAAGAGAATCAGAGAAGGTGGAAGTATGAATGGGATAGAGAAAGATTAGAGCTTGATTGCAGGTTAAAGGAGCAATCGAATCGGACTGATACTGATCTGGGTAGTGGCGGTGACAGCGGTGGGGGGTTGAAAGCTATCAACCATGGTGAGGTGCTGAAAGCCATGTCTACAGCTTTGAAGAAGACAGAGGAGACCTATTTTGAGATTGCAGATAAGATGCTCGACGAAAGTCCTGAGTTAGCGTTGATGGGTTCTTGTGTTCTTGCCATGTTGATGAAAGGCGAAGATGTCTATGTCATGAATGTAGGGGATAGTAGAGCAGTTCTGGCTCAAAATAAAGACCCTGATCTTGGACTGGGTAAAATTGATCAGGACTTAGAAAGGATCAATGAAGAATCATTGTATGACTGCCAAGTCTCTGATAGCGTCAAACCTAGTCTAAGAGCTTTTCAACTCACTATGGATCACAGTACTTGCGTTGAAGAGGTAAGAGATTTGCTTTTTTTTTTTTTTTGGGGTGTGTGTAATTTCGCACTTTTTTGGGTCCTGTTTGGCTCACTCTTCTGATCATCTTGTACTTATCATGATTGGTTTAGGCCTAATTTTGTTTGTGATGAATCTCAGGAAGTGGTAAGGATTAAAGGTGAACATCCAGATGATGCAGTTGCTGTTGTGAATGATCGTGTCAAAGGTTCATTGAAGGTCACTCGAGCTTTTGGTGCTGGTTTTCTCAAACAGGTATTGTCCTCAGTATCAAGTCCACTCCATTCTTGTCTATTCCATATGGGAATTATGAATTGCAGAAAACAGATGTGTGATATTTGCAGTCAATAGAACCAGACTAACTTTAGAAGCAATTATGGATAAATTGCTTGGTCATAACAGATTACTTGCTGAACTCTTACTGGTAGATGGTTTCAATCAAGGTAGTTCATCAATGAAAAAAGAGCAATTCAAAAAGTATGTCTTGCATTAATTCTGCAGCTCCATCTGCGATTGAATTTGCTCTAGTAGGCCATTGAAAAATCGAATTTATTGCAGTCAATAAAATCAGGCTCCAGTTGACCAAATTTGAACGGATGATCGATCATTTGGTAGACCTAGAAAATGGGTCATTCGGAATGGTTCAATGTCTGATTATTGATGGAACAGTTAACTTTGTGCTGAGTGCTGATTGTTTTATGCATCATGATTCAACTCGAAGTACTAATAGAGCTTCTAACCCTTGCCATTGAAATTAAAATTCTCGCAGCCTAAATGGAACAATGCCCTTCTCGAAATGTTCAGAATAGAGTATGTTGGGACTTCACCATACATCAATTGCCGACCATCCCTATATCACCACAGATTAGGACCAAAAGACCAGTTCCTGATACTATCCTCAGATGGCCTTTATCAGTACTTTACGAACGAGGAAGCTGTTGCTGAAGTGGAGCTCTTCATCACGTTGTCCCCTGAAGGAGACCCTGCTCAACATCTAGTTGAAGAAGTTCTATTTCGTGCTGCAAAGAAAGCCGGTAAGTTTCCAGATTTGTTATCTTCCAGGGATATTCGTTCAAGCTCGAAAACATTCTCATGGGATGAAACTAAAAACTCAACCTCATTATATTCCTGATTGTACAGGTATGGATTTCCTTGAGTTGCTAGAAATTCCACATGGAGATCGGCGCAAGTACCATGATGATGTCTCCATCATCGTCATATCTTTTGAGGGAAGGATATGGAGATCATGTGTATGAGTGGAAGAAACAGCAAATAGAACTAGTTACAGAGGAAAAGCTTTCTAAAAAGAAAGGGGAAAAACATCTTGAGGCAAATTTTCTCATCTCAACTGAGTTTTATCCTGGTCACCCATGTAACAGTGCCAAATATAAGCTCATGAAAAAGCCAGACAGACGTACAAATGTAGCGAGTGGGTGATAGGAATGTGCATAGAGTCATTAAAAATGGCAGTGGTTATGTTGAGGGTAACCATCAATCAATCAACATATATTATATAGATACAAATGTAATTTTTGAATAAATTCATCTATAAATATGAAATTTTGTTCATTATCTTGAATATGCATCTTCTAGGTCTGTCTATATAAAGAATCTTCATTAGGCATTTGTAGTTGGATACTTTGACTATATCTTGTGAATTACTTGGATCTGATACGAATATTTTTGGAAGTTAGTTGCCTATATTTGACCTATTTATAATAATATTTGACTCTTTGTTAGAATATTTCTTTTCATTGATCTTTTTTTAAGTTTTTACTTTAATATGTGTTCTTTTTATGAAGAACTTAGCGGTCGATACTTTATAAATTAGGATAACATTACTAGTATTATGGAACATGTTCGCAGTTTTATATTCAGCGATAAACTTGCTATATCGAACCAACTACACGCCCCTTGTAGGTTTTTACCCCCCCTTGAAAGAGACATAAGAAGAACAACACGCCCCTTGTAGGTTTTTACCCCCCCCCCCCCCCGAAAGAGACATAAGAAGAAGAGTTGAAGCTCCATTCACTTTACAACTTTCGCATTTTGACTTTGTTAATTTGGACTGTCACACAACTTTTTTATACGCGGGAATTAACAGTGCAAATGCAGTCATTACCCAATTAATTAAGGGTATTAAAAGTCACAACTCTAATTACAGAGTCAAATTCTCCATAATTCTCTTTAGTTTTCTTCATACAAATCTTTTACTTTTACTAATTTGGTCTTTCAGTGCTTGCATTGTCTCTAACTGCTCCTAGTTTCGACTTTGTGGGAAAAGGACAGGCTAAGAATTTTTTTTTATAGGAAGCCGTTGTTGAGTTGTGGTTATAAGTGATGATTGATGAACTAATGATCCACTAATTTCTTCGCTTGTAATGCTTGTGTTGATGACTTTCTCTCTTATCTTTTGAAATTTGGCATTATGGCTGGTGTTTTGACTATTGAAGGAATCAAAGGGCTACATATATAGGTTGATAAATAATAATTAATTTCTATGAGTCATTACAAAATATATCCTGATCATAAAATTTAAATTATATGAAATCAAAGTAATTGAGTTTGAAACCCAGCAACGCATGACAAAGTTTTCCATTTCTTAATCCCCTCTTCCTCAAATCTTCCTAGATCAGGATATGACTACAAGTTGTGATGGGTCCGAAATCGGATAACGTATTCCACAACCCCCAACAGATAAATTTTCAAGTTGTTCAGGCCCTGTTCTTTTCGTTGGTAATTCCAAATTTACCAATCTCAATCAAATTCAACCCGCATCAACCTACTTCAATCCGTTTCACGAACTTCAATAAAAAAATACCAACTTTAACCCACTTCAACCTACTTTTCACTATTTTAATCAACTTCTATCCATCATATAAAAAAAAATTCAACCCACTTCATTCAACCTACTTCAACCAACTTTATTCAACCCATTGTAACCCACTTTAACAAAAAAATACTCACTTTAACCTACTTTACCCTACTTTTACCAATATGAACCAACTTTGTCTATTTACCAACCCATATTTCCCAACGAAAAGAACAGGCCCTTAGTTGATTTGTTTCTAATCTGAGCCACAAAATCTATTTATTTTTGTTGGACAAAAACAAAATTGAAAAATTGTGTATTGAAGTAACGAGAGAGTTGTACACCTAAAATGTTACATGTAGAGAGATAAGTGGATTGGAGAGAGAATCAAGGGGGAAGTGGATGTTGCCTAAAGAAAAGGGCAAGGGGATCCTCCTCTGGTTTTCCCTCCAACTGCCAACTAACTTGCAAACTGATGAAATGAACGCATTTGCAGTTGGATTGAGCAAACAAGAGAGAGAAGTCATCAAGTCAACCTCATTAAAACCCCACAAAAACTGCCATTGAATTCAATCAAATTCAGAACCACAAATATGAGTGACCGTACCCATGATTTTATCCAGCTGAAATCCGGCGCCTTTGTTTTGTTCTACTTCACTTGAATAAGAGACTTTGTATTTGCTTTTCTCTTCCACTTGATTGGCTGGCCAACCATATGTCGGCCTCGCCCATTAATTTCAATTTTAATTGCTGACCCACTGATTTTCTATTTTTAGAGACTTAAATTATTCCTTTTATGTAAATCTTAGCTATTTAGGCTATGTTCTTTTCGTAGATAAATTGGGTGGGTAAAAGGATGAAGTAGGTTGAAATATGTTGATGTGGGTTGAGGTAGGTTGAAGTTGGTATTTTTTTTTAAGTGGATTGAAATAGGTTAAAGTGGGTTGAAGTGGGTTGAAGTGGGTTGAAGTTGGTATATTTTTTATGAGGTGGGTTGAAGTGGGTTAAAATAATAAGAATGTAATTAATGTGTGATAATTTATAAAGTTATCGTAATTTTGTCAAATTTTTGTTTATTCTTTTTCATCTTTTTATTTTTTAGTTTTCATTTTTTAGTTTTTATTTTTTTATTTTTTTATTTTTTTATTTTTTTATTTTTTATTTTTCATTTTTCATTTTTTATTTCTCATTTTTTATTTTTTGTTTTTTATTTTTAATTTCTTATTTTTTATTTCTTTAATTTCTTATTTCTTATTTCTTATTTGTTATTTTTTTTAATTTGTAGTTTCTTATTTTGTAATTTTTTATTTTTTTGTTTTTATTTTTTTATTTTTTATTTTTTATTTTTTATTTTTAATTGTTCAACTTTTTATTTTTATTTTTCATTTTTCATTTTTCATTTTTTCGTTTTATTTTTTCTTTTATTATTTATTATTTAGTATTTTTGTATTTTTTAATTTCTTATTTTTTTATTTTTTATTTTTAATTTTTTACTTCTTAATTTTTATTTTATATTTTTTTATGTTTTTATGTTTTTATTTTTTCTTTTTATTTTCTATTTTTAATTTTTCATTTATTTTTAATTTTTATGCTTTATGTTTTATGTGTTATTTTTTATTTTTCTATTTTTATTTTTTATTTTCTAATTTTTACCTTTTTCATTTTTATTTTTTTATTTTTTATATTTATATTTTTTATTTTTTTATTTTTTATTTAATATTTTTTTAATTTCTTATTTTTTTATTTTTTAATTTTATTTTTTATTTGTTATTTTTATGTTGGTTGTTTTATTTTTTATTTTTTTATTTTTGATTTTTGATATTTTTATTTTTAAATTTTAATTTTTAAATTTTATTTTTGTTTCTTATTTTTTATTTTTTACTTTGTACAATTTATTTTTTTAGTTTTTTACTTCTTTATTTTTTATTTTTTATTTATTGATTTCTTATGATTTTATGTTTTTTATGTTTTTATTTTTTTATTTCTTATTTCTTATTGTTCATTTTTTTATGTTTTATTGCTTATTTTTATTTTTTATTTGTATTTTGTATTTTTTATTTTTCATGTTTTTATTTTTTATTTTTTATTTTTCATTTTTTCTGTTTTTATTTTTTATGTTTTACGTTTTTATTTTTTGTTTCTAATTTTTTATTTTTTATTTTTTATTTTTTAGATTTTAATTTTAATTTTTTAGTTTTAATCTCTATCTCTTATTTCTTATTTTCTTCTTTTTTTATTTCTTTTTTCTTATTTCTTATTTTTTATTTGTTATCCTTAATTTTTTGTTTTTAATTTCTAATTTTTTATATTTCATTTTTTTTACTTTTTTTTGTTTGTTTTTAATTTTTTATTCATTTATTAATTTTTTATCTTTTTATTTTTATTCCAAACAAAAGTTACAGAAAATTCAAAAAAATAACATATAAAATATAAAAAATAAAAAAATAAAAAAAGAAAATAGGAAATAAGAAATAACAAAGAAAAACATAAAAACATAAAAAAATAAGAAATAAGAAATACAAAATTAAAAATTAAAATTAAAATGTAAAAAAATAAAAAATAAGAAGTAAAAAATAAAAAAATAAAAACATAAACAACATAAACAACAAAAAAAATATAAAAAAATAAAAGATAAAACATAAAAAAATAAAAAATGAAAAATAAAAAACAAATATTAAAAATTAAAAATTAAAAATGAAAACTTAAAAAAAAAAAAGAGAAATAAGAAATAAAAAAATAAAAACATAAACAACATAAAATCATAGAAAAATAAAAAATAAAAAATAAAAAATAAAAAATTAGAAGTAAAAAATTAAAAGTAAAAAATTAAAAACAAAAAATTAAAATTTAAAAATAAATAAATAATAGAAAATAAAAAAGAAAAAAATAAAAATAAAAAAGAAGAAAATAAAAAATAAAAAATAAAAAATAAAAATAAAAATAAAAATAAAAAATAAAAAATAAAAAATAAAAAATAAAAAATAGGAAATAGGAAATAAAAAATATAAAAAATAAAAAATAAGAAAGAATAAACAAAACTTCCACAAAATTTCGATAAGTTCATAAATTATCATATATTGCTTTCATTCTCATTATTTTAACCCACCTAAACCCACCACATAATAAAGATACCAACTTCAGCATTTTCCAACCTACATCAACCCACTTCAACCTAATTCAACCTATTTCAATCCACCTCAAAAAAAAATACCAACTTCAACCCACTTCAACCTGCTTCAACCTACCTTACCCTTTTACCCACCCAATTTACCCACAAAAACAACAGGCAGTAAAATCTCACATGATACTTTACAAATTATTATAATTATGAAGAGGGTGGGTTGAAATTGATTGAAGTGGGTTGAAGTTGAGGTTGGTAAATATGGATTGACCCACGAAAAGAACAGAGCCTTATAGTGATGTTCTCATGTTGATGAGGACTTATTGTAATGGATACAATTTAAGCTCTAGATATATTAGCTTTCAAATTCGATTGTCCCTCCTATTGTATTGTAATCATGGTATATTATCTTTTGTGACTCATAATAATAATAATAAAAATAATAACAACAAAAGGTACTCCCTTGACAAGTTTTGCTTTTGCCCTAAACGTGCTCTCACAGGATGTGGTGGGCCAAACTAATTAACAAGGCCCACAAATGGATCTGTCGAGTGCTCATGTGGACTGGACTGGGCTTTCAAATTGCGCCTAGCACAGGTGTGATTTAAGCTCCGATTCTTTTTGCGAAATGTTCTGCTCGTGAGAAAATTTAAGGTTTCCACTCTGTCCCGTACTATTTCTCTCGTTCCAATTCCTTAAAAAAAATATAATGTTATGACAATTTGCAACCCACATTTGTTTATTTTCTTTGGTTGGTGCATTGGTTAAGTGATACAGTGTAAAACCCTGAGTATAGCCTAAAAGGATTTGCAGTGACTACTTATATCATCAAAGGTACACCTCCCTTTTCAGGGAACCCATTCGTAAGAATTCCACAGTTAAGTGTGATTACTGTGGAGAAATCTTATGATGGGTTACCTCTTGGAAAATTTTCCAGACAGCGTGTAAGCGAGAACAAAGTATGTCGGAAATCTTTGTGGTGATTTGTGAAATCTGTTGACGATCCTTGAAGTCATTCTAGGTAATTACTTGCGACCCGAGAGGGGTTCACGATATTACAGATGATATCAGAGCCGATCCGTGACCGTGAGCTGTGTTAATGGATGGGAGAGTTCTGGGCAGTCACGTAGCAGGCAAAGATACTAGGATGGACCGTCGGTCAAAGAGGACTTGTAAGTTGGTCGGTTTGTGAGACACAATGAGTACGTTGTGCGCTTCAAGTGGAGATGATTGTAACACCCCGAGTATGGCCTAAAAGGATTTAAAGTAACTACTTATGACAGCAAAGGTGCACCTTCCTTTTCGGGAAGCCTACTCTTAACAACTCTACAGTTAAGTGTGCTTGTTGTGAATAAATCTGATGATGCGTGACCTCCTGAGAAGTTTCCCAGGCAGCGTACGAGCGAGGACAAAGCACAAAATACAGCGGAAATGTTTGTGGTGATTTGTGGGGTCAGTCAACAATCCTTGACCAGGTAATTGCTCGCGACCCGAGAGGGGGCCGCAGCGTTACTCACAGTTGTTGACGCATTTTGTTTGAAGCAAAATGTATTGGAAATATTTTTGTATATTTTACTAATGTGAAATTAACGTCATTCACTTGTAAAATAAAGCTTTTTGGAAGCAAAACATAAAGATTTCATTAATAATACGGCAGACACACACTCACAATGAAAATTGTGAATGCACAATTGTATATCTAAAATATAAATATGAAATTCAACTTTCAAATGATTAATACAAATATTACCAATGTTTGACTCCAAAATTATGAGAATCTTGCTATGAATAATCTTTTATGACTTGGATCTTTATTTTTGATGGAGGATTTCACAATCCGTGTTGTACCGATTTAAAAATTGATCTTCATTCAATGTCTTACACCAAGCAATTGAACAAAACTCTCATAAAAAGAGATATTGATACTCTCATAGAAGGATAAAATAAAACTCTTACTTATGAAGAGACATACTTTTTATTTTTTGAAAAAAAATAGTATCAAACTACTAATTGATATAAAAATCAAAACGAAACTTACCACCGACAAAAGCGACGATGGTAGTGTCTTTAAAGGGGTGGAGGCTAGAGTGTTTTTTTTGGGGGGGGGGGGGGGGAAGAGAAACAAGCTTGGTTAATGGTAAGTTTATTTTTTCACAAGCTAATGATGTTATAGTCATAGCGGACAAGACAGATAACCTACCGAATGTGAACTTTTATTTCAATTAACTATTTCGCATATATGACATACTCATATTTATTAAAAAAATACAAATATAACATAAAATTAACATGGGAAATTCCATGTGGCGACCATGAATATTTGTCGTTTTCATCGTACCTTTAATTTTTTACTTTTGTCAAATGGTGCCCTTATATTTTAAATATATTTTAAAAAAATGTACGAACGTCATCTCTCCATCACTGATGCTATTATATATTCTTGAAGTGACTAAAACACCCCTGATTTTTCTCTCTTTATCTAACCCTCTTCGTCTCCCTCCTCCACCATTATCTTTCTCCTCCATTGAAATAAAAAGGGGATGGAAAGATGGAAGAAACTTAGCTCAGCAAGACGTACATAAACTAGATCTACCTTGAACCCAAGCATTTCTCTCTCTATCTTCTCACTCATCCCCTCAATTATACGTCAACCTTGAACACCCCTCTTACTGTCTTCTTCCTTACCAAAGTTTAGAGCTCGAGGCATGTTCTAAATGCGAAAATTCGTAGATATAAATGTATGTATGTAACAAGGTACAAACCCTTTTTTCCCTATATAATCTTTTCCCTTATTCGCACTTTTTTTCCGATATGATTCCCTTGTTTTTTTTTAAAAAAAAAAAATTGGATAAATTTCATCATGTGATTACTCCCTCTTTTTTGGTTGAAATCCATGTTAAACTACACCAAAGCTAAAAATCTTAATTTTACATGGCTATTGCATTTGAATTGAATGAATTTTCAATGAGCCTTTTCATTTTTGCCTGATAAAATCTTACTTTTATATGGCGATTGCATTTAAATTGAATGAATTTAAATTTTTAATTGTAAATTTTTTGGGTCTAAATAATGAATCTTGGACCTATGTACGATGGACCTTTCGATTTAATTGATGAACCTTTTGATATTGGAAATGATGAACCTTTTCTGTTGTATGATGTATCTTTTCAGCTTATGTACTAACTACATACTTGTTTCCTACAGTGTATTTTTTCTTACCCGTATTGTATCTTTTGTTTCCTACCATGTATCTTTTCTTGCCTGTATTGATAATTTTAGGCACTGTTAAGCTATGGAAATAAGGCAGGCGGCTAGGCGCAGGGCCAATTATATTAGAATGTCTATATTTATAGGTGTGTATCTAACTAGGTATACAGGTAGGCACATAGATCTCGTCTCTCTAGCTTCACCCTAATTATATAATCTATCAATTTTTCAGACAATTTTTCTTAATCATTTACTAGTATAAGTCAGCCTATGAAAATTTTTCCGCCAAAATCAAAATTTAAGATATGCCGATGTGAGAAAAACGACCCAATTTTGATTGATGAGGCTAGATTTTGGGAGATAGTGGATGGAATTAAGCTGACATGAAGATGAGGGAAAACGATTCAAATTGGCTGAAGGGGGATGACCCAAAATTGGAGTTGAGCCTAGTTTGCTTCTCGAGTAAAAAGCAAAAGAGAAGGACCTTCAAATTATTAAATCTTGAATTAACATGCACACCATGTGTTCGACGCTTATTTAAAGAGCTTGTTCTTTCACTTTCACAAATTAACACTCCCCAACTTCTTTACTCGCTTTGTCTCTTATTAGATCTGTGAGCATTTGACAGTCGACACATATATATAAAAAGTCATGATTATGACAGCGAAAATAGGAAACATTAGGGTTCCTTTTTGACCCGAAATCCTGGATGATGCTTTCTTAGATGGTTGCCAATAGCAATACTAATTTTCTAACTACAACTGCTTGCAGATCTTGAGAAGGAGCCATGAGAAGCCGTTGCAAGCTATAAATTTTGGAAGCTTCAATAGAGAGAAGAGGGAGAGGAGTAACATAAAGCAAGATTGATTATTACCAACATCGAAAATTCAAACTCAAACCTTAGGGTTTTCAAGCTCTTTCCATGGTTTCTAGGTCAATAGGAAGGAAAGGCATGGCAGTTTGGAGGAAGGGAAATGAAACTTGAAGATAGGTTTCGACCTTTTAATTTATATATTGATTTGGAGTTTGGTATTTGTAAGTAGGGAAAGATAGAAGTAATGCTAATTTTGTCTCACAATATGCTATTTTAGCCTCCAAACGAGAGAACAATATAAGTTAACGTGAGATGCCATCATCTAAGTCACGCCACCACGCATATAGAACAAAGTAGAAGGTAATAGTATAGGAAAAGTTGAAGAATTAAGGATATAATGAAAACGACAAATGTTCAGGGTTATCAAATAGAATTTCTAATTAACATTGAAACAAATAATCCATATATAAAATGATAATGAACTATGTTAGAATTTAATTTAAGATCACAATGAAAACCATGAACCAAAAAAAAAACATATATTCAGTAATATTTATAAAAACAAAACTAATAAAGGTGAAATATTTTTACTAGTTAATTTTAGATTATAAAAATCATGATAAAAAATAATATCAACACTCCATGTTTCTCATAATCTCTTCCATTCCTTTTCATTCCTCCCTTATTTTTCCCATTCCGTCTCAGTTCTCACACATACACGAAAGTTATCATCCTTTCTATTCATTTCGATTCCCTCCCACTTATTTCAAGTGCTTCTCATTTTATACTCGTTCCTTTCCTAAAAACAACAAACTCGTAGTTGGGCCTCCTAAGATCTTTATGAACTTATGATAAGTTATACTGAACATCAAGTTGACACAATGTTTCAAGTTGTTTTCGTTTTTCCGTTGGGGTGGTGTGGAGGCACCCCTCTATATTTTATTTTATTTTTTGGGAGATGAATAAGTTGAGTGAGCTAGCAAAGTTAAATGTCCTGAATAATTGATAGTGGGAAAAGTTAAATTTTTCAATGATTAATCCACTTATTTTTTAAATAAATTCTTACATTGTCTTGACCATCATCAATAATTTTCTCGATGAAAATCAACATCAATGGAGCTTCTAGAGTGAACAGAGTTATGGTTGCAGCGGAGTAAAGATGGTACATTGTGGCAATTGGATAAAAGGATTTTTAGTTTTGTTCAAGCCAAAGGTTTTGGCACTACACCATAGCCCGACCTAAAGTTACCGTAGAAACGTCATGTAAAAAGTCTCATTTTCACATGAGCTCTCAATTGGCTGTTTATAAACTTTAGATTCACTTGAGACTGTCCCAATCATGCCGGGCTATCACCAGGAAATGCCATAATGTCACATGCAATCCACTATCATCTCGAAGGAAACTGAAAATAAAAGGGAGAGGGGACTCAAAGACAATTTGCAATCCAATTAGTTTCCCTATATCGATGACAAATCTGAGAGTCTCCCAATGATCACCCTTCAACAGATCGCAACACATTTGAACAATTCGAAAGTGAGCAGAATGAGCCACAGCCACATCAGTCAACGATTAGTGGGCTCGAGTACAAATACATAACTTTGAGATACGAGTTCATATATTAGGGCCTGTTCCTTTCATTGGTCTTTTTTAATTTACCAGCTTCAACCCACTTCAACCAACTTCAAACCACTTCAATAAAAAATACTAACTTCAATCCACTTCAACCAACTTCAACCTACCTCCTTCAAAACTTTATTCTCACTATTTTAACCAACTTTAAAAAATGTACAAACTTCAACCTACTTCAACTCACTTCAACAAAAAATACCAATTTCAATTCACTTCAACTCACTTCAACTTATCTCAACAAACTTCATCTTTTTACCAACCCCAATTTATTAACGAGAAGAACAGGCCCTTAGTTCACTCAAATGCGACTATCACATAACCCACCATTCAACCAGGGGATTGTGCAAATACAAAGCCCAACAAATAAAGTAGGTATTGACTATTGAATTAGTCCACTCCTACAGCCAGTGGATTAGTTGCAAAAACTTCGCGATCTCAATTGCTGATGTCAATTCTGCTAATTCACCATCACTAATCCACCATCATCTCCCTTATTTTTTGTTGTTTTGCGTGATCCAACATTTTTTAATGCTTTCTTTCATTAGCATTGACTCTCAAAAGTGGCTGTTTATTTTTCACATCCTAAAATCTTTTAAGAAAACCATTATGTCAATCTTGGGTTTTCCCAGCACCCACAACATCTGCAGTATGAGCAGCAACTCCTTCCTTGAATTCAGAAAACAAGCATATTTTTACATCAAGGAGAAGATCAACACTGCCAGATTAGCCCTGACTGATGTCACCCCTGCCCAGTTGTAAGATCTTCTTCATCTTCATCGTCTTCTTCCCCTTACTCATCTTATGAGCTTTCAGGAACAAACCTGACCTGGGTTTCTTGTCATGGAATGTTGAAAGACTGACAGAAGACATGACAAATGATAATCCGTGGGCACCAGATCCTCGTATTCTTTCATTAATATCACGTTCTGCCTTTGAAATCGATGATTACTGGAGGATTGTGGACATCCTGCGTCACAGGTATGCTTGCTCTTGATTTTGTCGATTATTCTTAGTAGTTCATACCTTTGTTTTCTAGCATGTTGAGCATCATCTACCTGCCTTATTTTTCCCCCTTTTGGATGGTTGGTTGTGTTCAGATTATCACAGTTTGATAGAAGAAACTGGAGGGCATCTTACAATGCATTGATAGTACTAGAACACTTACTGACCCACGGGCCAAAAAGTGTTGCAGATGAATTCCAATCAGAGATGCCCGCTATCAAAACCATGGGAAATCTTCAGCATGTTGACGAGAAGGGGTGAGCATATCAGTTTAATCAAAATTTATTCCTTACTCTTAACGACTTTCTTGTCTCAAATTTTGTAGCATGGCTTTTTTCATAGATTGTCGAACATACTCGTAAAGATTTTCTTGTCTCAAATTTCCCGCTGATATGAACGGATCACAGAAAATATATGATCCATTAAGAAAAATGACTTGCAGCATTGATATGTAGATTTAACTGGGGCCTTGCTGTGAGGAAGAAAACAGAGAGAGTACTGAAGCTGCTTGAGAAGGGGCCTCTACTCGACGAAGCACGAGAACAAGCTAGAAAGGTAACAAGAGAAATAAAAGGGTTTGGCAGCTTTTCTGGAATGCCAACGTCCCATTTCAAGGAATCATCCACTACATTTGTCAGGAGCCATTCCCAGTCTAATTTGCAAGGTAATGGAGAAAATATGTTCGAATTAAACTATCACAATCAACCGCAATTAGTAGTGCTAAATGATGAGGTAAAAGCTGAGAGATCTAAGATTAAGAGAAGGTCACCGAAGAAAAACAGAGGAGCAAAGGATGATATAGGCACAGGAGATTCACATTCATGGAATACTAATGATACAGAGGGAAAGTCACTCCTACGGGAGATCAGCACTGAGGCGTTGACAGATGAGGAAGATCATCATTTCAATGATACTGAGAAGCAAAGCAGAGTTTCATTGCTTGCTAAAAAGGAGGATTAAGGGATTTGAATTGATAAATTTAGTTTGTATACTATAATTAGAGGTTCAGTTTGATATTTCAATGTCAATAGAACTTTCAAAACAACAAAGATATTTGCATAATCTGCAACAGTGGTACAAGGCATAATCCTATACCATACCGCTTGCTATTACAAATGGTTTCCCCCCTCCTCCCCCCACCCCCTCAAAAAAAAAAGAGAAGAGAAGAGAAGAGAAGAGGAGGAAAAAGGGGGGAAACATCGTTTCACTGCATGAACCATAGATGGACTTTCAAATACGAAAAAAGGCGATCAATTGCATCATCCGTGGTTGTGCAAAATGAATAACCTAGCTAATAAAGTAGTACAATACATCTGTACTGACTGTACGAGGAAAAGACAAACTGTACAAGCAGATACAATGTTCAACATTTGCAAAGCCATTCTTGAATGGCAAACCTCAATGAATGATTTGGAGTGAGATGCAAGTGATCCAATCTCAAATTGGTCATTGGTGAAGTTTCTCGACCATTTTCTAACCACTGTCGGATGGCTTCTCCCTCGTAGGTGAACCCATCAGCTGCTACTTGGGGATCACACATAATCTCCTGAAAATCAAACTTCACCAATTTAATCCAAAGGTTCCAAGCAGGCCGTACATAATCCCAGACAGCTTCAACTTCCGCATAAATGCATAATGAAAGAAGCAGAAAAACTCATTGGTCCTTTTTGCCCCCCCCGGGGGGTTGTAGGCTTAGCGTAGTCGACGAAGTGAACTTAAGTTGCCTCCTCAAATACATGGATCATCTTGATACATGAGTTTATCTATGCATTCATTTGAGATGGTGACTCCAAAAAAATTGCATTATTTGGCAAAGATATAATATATTCCAACATGACCTTCTAAAGAAAATAATCCAATGGCCAAAACTAAAAATAGTTGGACACATCACTCAACCTGCAAAATTAAGAAGACGACACCAACACAACCACCTAGTGTAGGACCTGCTTTCACAGGTCTCGAGAGATGCAACGTAGGTAGTCTTACCTTTGCAAGCTCCCATGCAATTAGAGAAATCTATTCCAAGAGACCCATACAAATTTTCCAAAAACATTTTTGTCTAGTTCAAAACCTTTTTGAAAAGCTTATGGAGAAGGCTTCTTCGCATGGCCCCTTATGGCTCAGTAAACTCCCACCCATCCAACCCCCCTTCCTAAATAAGAATTGTGGAAGACTTATTGAAAGACATTAATGAGAGAAGTTTGGCCTAAAGATTTTGAACCATTTTATAAATCATGTAACTCCTAGAGGGGACCAAGCAAACTATTAAGTGGGTATACTACCTAGACTGTATTAGAGTCATGTTTGAATCCCCCCCAAGACACAACGCTTAATGAATTCAAGATTATCCTTCCATGTAAGCCGTAATTGATGATAAGGAATTGACCAACACACCAACCTGAAGGATAGGACACAGGAAAAAAGATGGCACATGCCGCTCTTCTGAGATATGAAGCCGTTGCAGCTCTTTCACTAGAGAGGGTGTCAACTCTGGCCTATCCCGGCTGTTCTGTTCACAGAACCTCAAACCTATGTCTGCCAACTTCTCTGCCACAAATGGTTCCCAGTGCCCCGCAGAGGGATCCAGAATTGAAGACAACTTCCCAGCAGAAACAGCTTTCCGGACATTAATAATCAGTCCAACTGGAGGCTGCCCAGTCAGTAACTGCAGTATGACGATGCCAAAGGAGTACAGATCAGATTTTGGAGTCAGTTTTCCAGTTCTATGATATTCCGGGTCCATAAACGGAAAGGCACCCTGGGGTTCAGGACATCGGCGGAGACTAGGACAACGGAGGGTGTCGTGCGAAAGCAGCCTAGAGATCCCAAAATCACAAATCTTGCAGTGTAAATCAGAATCAAGAAGGATGTTTTCAGGTTTCAGATCACCATGTACAATCTTTACAGGATAAGAAGTATGAAGGAACAAAAAGGCTGTTGAGATCTCTGCAATGATTCTTGCTCGGATTTTCCATGCAAGAGGTGCAATGTTGCTTTTGTAGAAAAGATGACATTGAAGGGTCCCATTGGGTACATAATCATATACAAGGGATGAGGCCTCCGAGCATGAGCCTATTAAATTCACTAAATGTGGGTGCCGTAGCTTTCCTAGAACCTGAACCTGCATCACATATTAGTAAATTAATAAGTGATCCTTTTCAGTCCATTTCTCTGTTAGAAAAACATGCAAATGGAATGGTAAACAAGCAGCTGTTGAAAGTTTCACAGCCCTGCATGAATAGGTTCATTTCCCAAAGGAGATATGCTGTCAGTAGATGACCATCACAGCCATTTAATTGCTCAGGATACTGAGTCATAGAATGAATATACATTGACAACCAGAAGAACATAAAAGAGCTAAGCTAAAAGCTTGGCCGATACCATTGTCTTTAACGCAGCATGTGAGAAGACAGTTACATAGCCAATGTCATGCATTTCACTAGGTATCTCTGCATGTGTATGCATACATATGTCATGGGAAGACTATGAGGAGGAAAATAAACCTGTCGCTGAAATTGTGATGGGCCTTGGATGTTATGTGCTGGCAGCCTTTGTATCGCGACAGTTCTGTCTAGCAGTTCTCCCTTGTAGATGCATCCACATCCTGCCTCAACAATCTTAAAGCTATCTGAGAAATTGCATGTTGCATTCTGCAGATCAAACAAAGAAAACTCTACTAACTCGGGCACGTTGTCCAAGAACCCAGCATGCTCATGTCGATTCGTACCAACTACCTGCCTTCGACTTTTCCACCTTTCAAGCCAAAGCTCAGCTTCCATTTTTTGCTTTTGAAGGCTTAGTTTTTCCTGCCGAAGACTGGCAATACTGACTTGGATTAGTTTTAACTCCCCAGCTGCTTCGTCACACCAGCGGTTGGCCTCCTGGACACGACTGTCAAGGACAGCTACATTCCTCATGGTCTTCTGGAGTTTTCCTGTAAGTTCGAGTCTCTCCTCCAAAAGCCTTTCTTGTTCCAGCATCATGCTTCTTAGAGCATCATTAGCTTCCTTCGTAACTTTAGCTTCATGCATGTAAGCCGATTCAATATCTTTCACCTGATGGTACCCAAGAAAAGGGGGGAAAAAAAAGAAATAGAGAGCAGTAAATAAGTGAAAATACAACACCTGATGACATGAAACCCCATGATATCCACTAGTTAGCCAATGCAGATGACAGGCCGAAAAAGTCCAATTTATAGTTACCTAACCCTAAAATTAATGTATAACAAACCTCTTTTTTGTGTTCCAAAACATTCTCAATGCTCCATCATTAGATTATTTAAGCTTCTACACAATAACACAACTATCTATCTCAAGCATCTTAAAATCAAGGCCATTAAGAGCAAGGTATTATTTGTGATGGTGCAAAAACATTAACTAACAAGCAGCAGCTAGAAGTTTGATGTTAGCAGCATTTAATTTAGGCCTTGAGCTAGAAGTTTGATCATAAATATCAAGCCAGATTCTAGAACTAGGTGCAAGTTCTAACAACAAACTATTGAAAGGCACCATTTTCAATATGCAAACACAAAGCAACAATGATTAAGCGAGCAGTCCCAAAGAAGCTAATATCTCCAACAGCAATCACATTCAGATGGCAAGCAATCACCTTCCTGATAGCCTGCATAGCTTCAGCTTCCAACTTCTTACGCTTCAAAAGTTCCACAAATGCTCTATTACTTAATTTCTCAGAATCTTCTTTTGCTTCTAAAAGCTGACAAAATAGATCTTCTTCCTCCAATTTGTAATCAGAATCAGATGAAATCCTCATCTCTCCAGATGTAGTTGATGAAGGATCAAACCTGGTGGAACTCCGAGCACAGCAATTGCTGTATACGTCAGCTGAATTGCAGCTAGTGTGAGGCAGTAGCCATTCTTCTTCTGTGCGTTCATTCTGAATGCAATCTATTACGCCATAAGACTGCATGCTTAAACGAGAAGAATTAGAACAAAGATGATCTGGATTGTACAGGCATTCACTCCTGTTATACCGGAGTGATTCTGACCTCGGCCTCCCTGCCGCCAACTTGTATGCATTAGCATCCGGGACAGTGGTAACTTCTTCAAAAGCTTCTCTTGTCCACATATGTTTCCCCTTATAGATAAACCATATCTCACAAAATG
This sequence comes from Carnegiea gigantea, assembly GCA_029747015.1. Lineage (NCBI taxonomy): Eukaryota > Viridiplantae > Streptophyta > Magnoliopsida > Caryophyllales > Cactaceae > Carnegiea > Carnegiea gigantea. The sequence continues at coordinate 163,362 of JAKOGI010000003.1, read as the reverse complement.
CAGGAGCATTTTTGACCGTGTAATTTGCTTTGGTAGAACTTCTTTTCAGTTTCATGCAACTGCGCTACATCATTTACTTGTAAGTAAACAAAAATACTGATATTAAAACAGGTCAAGACATTAGTGGGCAGTCACTAGAGCAGAATATTATTCTCATGTTTCCATGTCGACAGACTCAAGATACATGGCACTTACTTATCAGGAACAGACCCCATAACAAGCTTCTGTATCTTTTGTTTGATGACCAAATCTACAAGTCCTTTCTGAACTTGTTCAGCTTCAGTGGTGACGGTACTGACTTCTACCTGCAGCATTGATTTACTAAAATTAGATGGTGTTACTCAAACTAACAAATGATTGATGAATGATTAGATTAAAAAAAGTGATGTTATCTATTTAAGAGCACAATGAAAACAAAAGTATAGATACAGCTTGAAAGGAATTATCGACCATAGATAGGATTATAGGAAGAGCAAATAATAACACTTATTCACTCCTCCACTAGATGTGTACAGTTAGTCTATTCTACGGCAGCAAACACATGCGAGCATGCATTCAGAGCCAGACAGACAGACAGACAGACAGAGAGAAACAGATGGGGCCTATAGATCATATTCTAACAGAACCAGCAACTAAAATGAACTGTACCTAAATGAATGGCAGGAGAAAAAAGTCTGCACACAATCAAGTTTCAAGCCTGACTTTGTCGGTTCTGGTAAAACTTGCAGAATAAATTTGCCAGAAACACCAAAGTATTTTATCAGAAACAGCAAAGCCATTACAACAAATTAAAGAAGAGGGCTTCTAGCTAATGCATTTGATCATAACTGCCATTTGAAAGACTTTTCCAACCTCTTCCAGGCCTCAAATAATCCCAAATAAAGCTCCACAACATAGAAACAATTCTCCTAGGTATAAGACATGAAAATAGAACCAACCTTTGCTTTAAAGCAAATGTTTAAGTAAGTACGGAGAAGTTTCTTCATCTTTTCTTTCTCTTCCCTCCTGTAAGCAGACACAACTTCGCCATTTGCCTGACTCGCTGGCAGCTTCCCCACTGCATTGTGAGTAAAAGCATTTCATACAATGCAACATAACCAGACAGTTGTCCATATTGAATCACAAGCTCTTTTCATGAATAGACGAAGACTAACAAGACCTGTCTAGCCACCGGTTAAACCACCCTAGTGAGGAGGGGCACTGAACAAGGGGAGAGGAGCTCCCCTCGCCCCTCTTAATTCCAATACAAAAGGGGTAATCATCATATGACCAAATGATCCCAAACAAATGCAGAAAATGATTCGCAAACATACATTGCAGAAAGAAAAAAAAGTTGACAAATACAGCAATCACAGCTATCAATATAAAACCACGGCAATTTATTCGTTAAGTTTTTCTTTTTTCATGATCATCAAGGATTTGATCGTAATCTCAAGAATCAAAAACTGGGAATTGGAAAAGAAAAAAGAAAAAGAATTTCTAGGCATCATATTGTGAGATCAAAAGCCCCCCCCCCAAAAACCCAACTCCCACCAAAAAAAAAAAAAAAAAACACTCCACCATAAAACAACAATGAAGATTACGGGTGATAAGTTGAAAATTTCAGTGAAAACATCACATAATCAAACTGGGATGTATTCATCATAGGATTTTCTCAGTAGTAGTTGAATCAAAATAAAGTAATTAACCAAACTTAATCTAATGCTCATTTGCACTCTGATGTAGCCAACACTCATTGAGAAAGACATCCTTAATTAGAAAGGTTTAAGAAATTTTCTGAAACTGAAATTCGAAGAAGGCAACAAGGAAACAAATCAAAATAATTCAATCCCAATTTCGCGGACTCTCATCAGAAGATGGTGAGGGTCCAATGATTCGACTGCAGCATAGAGAAATCAACATGTAGCCCCTTAATTTGGAACAACTACAAATCCCAGCGCAGATATATATATATATATATAGAGAGAGAGAGAGAGAGAGAGAGAGAGAGAGAGAGAGAGATTACAGAGAGTAGGGATGAAAGGAGAGGGCTGATGGACATGAACAAGACAAAGTTGGGAGTTCCGGAATGTAGAGAGCGTCCATTGGAGCAAAGTGAACGTCTTCACCTCCGACCTGCCAACCGCCACATACACTGTCTCTCTCGTCCCTCCTTCTCCTCCTCTTTCCTCCATGTCTGTGGACCTCGAGCTCAACTCGGCGGGACTCGGCCGCCGTTCCAAGCCGCGACCGGAGCCCGAGATAGTGGAGGAGGATGACCGGGAGTAACGGTCAACGGCGGGTCCAGAAGGTTGCAACAGAGGAGCAACAAGCTTCATCTTTTCGCATGAATCACCAACTCACCAGAATTCCCGGTATCAAGTCCGCCCGCTTGATTCAATTGCAACGGGAAGAGAGAGAGAGAGGCCTCGGAGGACGACTCTTCTTTGTGCTTAAACGGGTGAATGGGGGATTTCTTAAATTAACGGTCGCTTTCATGACTTGAGTTGCCCAATCAAGTTCAGGGGGGGATGCATAAATACTATATAAATAAATCATAAATTCAAATAATGAGAGTTAAAAGAACAAAAAGGGGAAGACTTGGAAGACGACACACAATTTCTTAGTTCCCTACAGCAATCTTCATACGCATTTGATTTTTCAGTTATTTTAATTTATTTTATCATATTTACTTATTTTAATCATTAAAATCTCATAAGAGGTGAAGGTTTGCTGCATTTGAGGGCAAAATTATATTTTAATTTACTCCATGAAAAAATCTCATATTTAGCTGCTCATTAATTTCTTTGATATGAAAGTTTTACTTGTAAAATGCTATATTCCTAGAAAGGGTACCATAAATTTATTTAAAAATTTTCTCGTACAATTTTTTTAAAAAAACAAAATGAAATGAAAGGAGCTGACATTTTGTCTCACTCTTAGTTTAAGTTATCCAATTATTGTTTATTTTTCTAGCTAGAGTTAGGATTAATTTATCATCAATGTGAACAACAGTCACACCTATGCGTATTGTAGTCCCAAAGATTAAGTATATGAATGTTAATATCAATGGAAATGTCATTTTAGTGCCCCTTTTTGACTAGTTAATCTTTATTTTCCCCTCTTACTATTATGATAGGTTAACAGCCCCCACCAAATCATGATACTTTTCTCATCCCAATTATCCCATGGATATTCCTTTATTCTTTCAGGCTCCTGGTCAAATAAAAAGAGAGCCGAACGTCCATTATTGTGCTCTTAGAGCATTCGCAATCGTAGACACGCGAGGCAAAGGGTGGAACCCGCATGTCTGCAGCGTGTCATTTTGTCTCCCCAGCCGGCTTGAAACGCGTGTGACACGCGGGGGAGAATCTCTGTCCGTTTCTCCCCGCGGGCCACTGTTTGGCTTTTTTTAATTTTTTTTTTTGGAGTAAGTATATAATTTTTAAATAATTTAAAAATAGATTATGTGTTATAAGGTGAGTTCATGACAAATATTTCTATTGGATGATTAAAATTGAGTTCCATGGATTGGAGAAGTGATGGAATGCAAGTTATAAAATTGTGGAACTTTTACTGACGTGGCAGGTCAGAGTTCCAAAATCTGAAACTCTGGCTGGGAATGCTCTTAATGCAGAAATGTGTGCTTCCAATTGTTATCATTATGTGAAGGTGGGTCACCTCAATAAGGAACTTGATATTCCATTTATTTTCCATATGTGAAAGCATTGGCAATTTGGCATTAAAAAGACAAAATGTCCCAATTCTTGTTCCTACTCTGTCGTCAGAGCAACAGTCAGCATAATCCCAATATAATTGAAAATTCCAAATAGAGAGGACACAGGGCAAACGTCACGTTTTTCAATCTTTCTCATGAACAAAGAATGAAAAATTGGTAATTATAGAATATCTGGATTCTCACTCGTACATCACAACATCACATATTACTGTCAATTATCATTGTAACAAAGTGTCGATTAAACTAACAAAAATGCAAAATAATGAATGAATTTAATTCTTTTTCTCTTCAGCGTTTAAATGCTTTCCCCTTCGCAGTTTTGAAAGGCCGATTTTGACAACAATGACGGTATAAGCACTCGGTCATATAAAGATCTGCAAGGCTGCATTTTTCTCTGTCCAAGTGGGAAGATCATTCTTCTTCGACCACTTTCATCCTATGGAATGCTCTTAGAAGCACTTGCGGTGGACAATTGACGGACCAGATTCGTCATACTCTGCCTTCGCAATCCACATCTGCATTATAAATAACGTCAGTTATCTATGATGGCCCATGGATTGCTAACAGTGAAACTAGCTTGTGGGCAGGAAATGCTGATTCGTCAACATTAGTTTAACTTTCGTCATCCCAAATGTGTAGTGCAATAATTCTATAATCTTACCTGCTGGAATGTGCTGAGAGATGCTAAGATGGATCCTCCAATCCAGACACTGTATTTCCTCTCTGGTGGGGCCACAACCTTTATCTTCATGCTACTTGGAGCCAAAGCGGTAATTTCCTTGCTCATTCTGTCAGCAATGCCAGGAAACATTGTAGTTCCTCCACTGAGAACGATGTTTCCATACAGATCCTTCCTGATATCAACATCGCACTTCATGATGGAGTTATAAGTGGTTTCATGAATGCCTGCGGCTTCCATACCAATCATAGATGGTTGGAAGAGGACTTCAGGGCATCTGAAACGCTCAGCACCAATGGTAATAACCTGTCCATCAGGCAATTCATAGTTTTTCTCAACTGCAGAGCTAGTCTTGGCAGTCTCGAGCTCCTGCTCAAAGTCAAGGGCAATATATGACAACTTCTCCTTTATATCCCTCACAATTTCTCGCTCAGCAGTGGTAGTGAAGGAGTAGCCTCTCTCAGTTAGGATCTTCATGAGATGGTCAGTAAGATCACGTCCAGCCAAATCCAGACGCAAAATAGCATGTGGGAGGGCATAACCTTCGTAGATGGGAACAGTGTGGCTGACACCATCACCAGAGTCCAAAACAATACCTGCAAATTGAAGAAACAACCTTGTAATTAAACCTTGGATGTATACATAAGATCTGTATACCAGAAACTCAAGTTCCTGTCCCACACTACTGACAATGAATAAAGAAAGGAACCCTAATGGTGTGTCTGCAAAATTAGAGGGAACCTTCTATGTGGGACAGGGAACTAGGAAACGATAAGCATATTGCCCGCTTATTCCAGTTGCATATAATTGATTTAAGGGATTAAATAGATTCAGGTCAACATTTATCAATCAATTCTATTAGCGGATGAAGTGAATTACATTTTCATCCTATTTGAAACAACAAATAAAATCATGTGATCGCATCAAATTGGTAGCTGAGCGAGAATGAGAATGAGAATGATCCAAAATTTTGCTCACCAGTAGTACGACCACTAGCATACAGAGAGAGAACAGCCTGGATAGCAACGTACATTGCAGGTGCATTAAAAGTCTCAAACATGATTTGGGTCATTTTCTCACGATTTGCCTTGGGGTTAAGGGGTGCTTCTGTAAGTAAAACTGGGTGCTCCTCAGGAGCAACACGAAGCTCATTGTAGAAGGTATGATGCCAGATCTTTTCCATGTCATCCCAGTTAGTAACAATACCATGCTCTATTGGATATTTCAGGGTCAAGATACCACGTTTCGACTGTGCTTCATCCCCCACGTAGGCATCTTTCTGACCCATACCAACCATGACACCAGTGTGACGGGGACGACCCACAATGCTGGGAAAAACAGCCCTGGGAGCATCATCTCCAGCAAAACCAGCCTACAATTTGAAAATGGACAGAGATCACTCAGTTATAATGGGAGCACCATATGGTTATACTTCATATGTATCAAAATGTGCAACATGCTAACTTCCAATTATCAACTTTTGATTTTAAAAAAAAAAAAATTTCAGCAAAAGGAAACTTGTGACCTACCTTAACCATTCCAGTTCCATTGTCACAAACAAGTGGTTGAACATCCTCTACATCTGCCATCTTCTATGACTAGACCCATAAGACTCCAAAATGTTAAAATACAACAAATGACAGCAGGGAAGAATAACTTCAAATTAGACAAGCTAGGCGACCACAAGAATGCAATTAGTTGCATCATTTAAAGATATATACAAAGATTCACTATTCACTGCAACCCCTTCCTGCCCACTAATCACTATGAAGGGTTCAAGCAGCAATGCAAAATAAGGTAACAAGGACCAATTCCACTGGGTCACAAGCCCAGCACAAGATCAAGGATGCCAAGATGCAGATTGAGAAGGGAAGAAATCAATTACAGATCCCTTTGATATTTCCATCAGACAACATCCCTGATTTACTGTTTTATCCTGCCGCATCTAAGCAATGTCATGGTATGGCATGTTACAGCACAACTTGAAGCACAATTAGGATGAATGGAACAGTACCGCAAATGATTTGAACAAACGAAGGCAACATGAATCATTGTATAATGAATCAAACCAAAAAAATCAACTGTGAATCCTCTTTGTTCATCCAAGAATTAATTCGATACATGAGATTTCCATATTGAATTATTTGTTTTAGAAATGTCAACCAGTTTTACACTTGAGCATGTAACATCATCATAGCACTTTCTCATTAGGTATAGTAAAAGAACACATAGAAGCTCATGCGAGAAGCACGTGCCCAGAATCTAAACATACGCAAAGGACATTAAACCTAAACCAATCAACAGACACGACAATGACATCTGCAGCCATTAAATGGTCGGACCACAAGACCAAGGAAATATTTGGACAATGGACAAATCTTCAGAACATTTGGTAAGTAATATGTCTAATTACAAACACATTATCATTCAATTCAAACGACCAAAGTAATCCAATTCCTTCCGGTCTGATGATCAACTAACCACGATTACACTAAAATTGCACCAAATTCAAACAACGATCATGAAATGTTAATTGAGACGCAAAATTACACAGATCGATCGACAACAAATGATGATCATCAATGAAACATACATAACATAATCTCACATTTATGAAAAACAAATCGGCGAAATCGAAATTTCGATCAATACGGAGAGAGAACAAGAGATTGAATCACCTGTGTTAGGAAGAGAGGTGGCAGGGCGATGGAAGGGAGAAAAAAAAGAGAGGAAGTTCAAAAATGAAAGGGAGAAATGGGTGGAATTATACAAATAGGAAGGAGGCAGAGCGGTCTTTAGAAATCATGGCCGTCCACCTCTTTCCCATGTTTTCTCTTTCTTTCCCTTTTTTCGTTTTCTTTTTAATCTAAAAACACTGATTTACTTTTTTTTTTAAATTTTTGCTCCAAGAAAATCGGTCGACGCCTGGCCTGGCTAAATGCTGAGCTAGTCTTCCTGATTTTCCTCCTTACACCTTCAATTTGTCCCTGCCGCACGTTCTCTCCCTCCTTCACATTTTTGGGCCGTAGCATAATTTGGGCTGTCTTGGATTTGGACATCACTGTAGTTTCGGCTACCCCATTTCCAAACGGGGCCATCACCTCTTAAGGTCTAAAATCTGAACACAGCCGGTTTCAGCCCCAAGCCAGTTATATGGATCCTGTACCCAAAAATTAAGGCTCCATTTGAACCTTAAAAAATTTAGTGAAAAGAAAAAAATTTAAGAAAGTTACTTTTTTTCTCATATTTGGTTTAAAGAAAATCACAGAGAAAAAAATATAGAGGAAAGTTAGGTAGAAAAATTGTTAGAAATAAGTGATAAAATTTTCCTCATAAAATTGTGAGGAAAGTTTGAGGAAAATTCCAAACCTCCTCCACCCTTTCGTTGCTAAGATGACATCAACATATTTCAAATACTTCATCAACATTTAAATTTCTCATTCAAATTCTTATATTTTTTCTTCAATCCAAATAAGAGAAAAAAACTCATTTTCTTCCAACTTTTTTTCTTTCATTTTTTTTTTCTTCAACTTTTTTTTCCATCAAAATTTCTAAGGATCAAACGGACCTTAAATGTCACTCAATCCATGGTCTTGGACCAAACCATGTCAATTCTTATATGTATATCCACCCTTAGATATGAAGTCTTTGTGTACGCGTAATCAGTAACGTACACATGAATGCCACCTAAGCTACAGTTTTCTTGTACGTCCAATCAGGAATATACTCAAAAATGTTACCATAACTCCATAAGCGTCGCATTTGCGAACGTCATCACCGGGCATTGTATACTTCACTTGTATTCATATGGTGCTATGCAATCAAAAACTAAGTATAAGTGATCAGGTCCGTTGTGTTATTGCTATCGTGACATTTCAATCATCTAGATGTATGAATGTGTATATAAGGAGATTTTATCTTACATCGTCAACTTGAAAGAAGGATATTAGATTTACAAGTTTCATATCCACAAAGTGTTACAATAGAGCCTTCCACTTTTGGGTTGGGTGATTTGAGTTGTGGTGCCAATTATTAGACTTTCCACTTTAATGGGCAATAAATGTTGTGTGATATTAGGTCGGTTTGTTATTGAGTTTTCCTTTTTTTTTTGGTTATAAAAAAATAGGGACATACATTGAAGCACATCAAATCTTATGCTTTTTTGTGTGTATATTTTATAAGTATACATATATAATATCTATCTAAAAAGGTGATTACATCGAAATCTTAAAAAATTAGCAAGAACTGAAACCAACACTTCAATTCAATGAAAGCAATGAAGATATTAAGTTGCTAATCAACTAAAGTGATGATTGGAAGACAAGGAAGATGATGGAAGAAATGGCGAACAAAATCATTAAAAATGTGTAATTTTCTTTTCAAATAAAATGATGAGTTTGTGACCCTTGAAGGAAAAATTATAACTTTGTGAAATGACCATCCCTCAATTAAAGGCCACAACTCCTTTTCGCATTTTATTAATTACATAGGATCCCCAGTTTAGGACCATATTTCTAACTCCAACTAATCGCTTTACGTAGAAGTCAATATTTCATAAAGTGACATAGTTAACAATTCTCTTTCTTAGACTTACTTGCAGAAGAATAAGAAACACATGATATATCTAATTATGCATCGCAATCCAAGTGACCCCCCAAAAAAAAAAAAAATTGTGTATGATCTATTATTCATCATTCTTTGTAATGTAATTGCATTGTTACTGCCTTTGTGAAAAATAATTAAATACAAAGTTCATTCACTCATTTTTAAAATATAGATTATACTCTTTTTGCGAGAAAAAAGAGGGCGGCGAAACTCTTATGAGTTTGGGAGGTTTTAGGGCCTGTTCTTTTCGTTGGAAAATATGGGTTAGTAAATGTGTGAAATTGGTTAAGATTAGTTAAAGTGGGTTGAAGTTAGTTGAATTGGGTTGAATTTTTTTGTATATGATGGATAGAAGTTGGTTAAAATAGTGGGAAGTGAGTTGGAGTGAGTATTTTTTAATTAAAGTTCGTGAAGTAGTTTGAAGTCATTGGCGGAGCTACATTGGGGCAAGGGGGTCAATTGACCCCCCAACTTTTTTGGGGGAAAAAAAATAAATATCGGATATTTTTGTGGATAAAAATATATATATATATTAATTGATTCATATACATTTTGCAAACTTCTGCTGAATAGGATGGTCTATTGCCCCCTTTGTTTCAAGTGGTCGCGTGTTCGACTCTTGCTAGTTGTCACTCTACTTGTACGGTCCCTTGTATGTTTTTTTCTGAGTTTTGGACATTTATTTTTTCTACTTTATTATGTGTATTATTAATCTCGTCCCCCTTGATTTGAATCCTGACTCCGCCCCTGGTTGAAGTGTATTGAAGGTGGGTGGTTGAAGTTGGTGGCGATTGGTAAATTTAGATTTACCAACGAAAAGAACAGGGTCTTAGTAGTAAATTTACACTCAAAAGAATGCTATTGTTCCACCTGCCAATAAGGGTATTTTCTTGTCTAATCTTTTTGTTGATAAATAAGATTGCTAATTAATAAGGATTGGGAATAATTGAGAAAGATTTGAATATATTAATTTTTTTTTAAGAAGTGGAAATGAATAGGGAATAGTAATGGAGATTGGTAAGAATTGGAAAGAACCAAGAAAAATAAGAATTGAGGTTTTTGTGATATAATGGATAAAGACTAATAAGAATCTACAAACACTTATTTACCAACAAAAACAACGAGGCGCAAGCACATCGAGTGTGGACGACAGGTACAGTTGGAAAACTGTTAAAGGTGAAAGGACCATCGAAGAAAATAAGCGACAGACGAGGGCTCAAAGTAGAAAATGTGGCAAAAGTTGATGGGCACAGCACAGCCTTTATCATGGTGAGATCCAAGCAATCCATCGGGTCCGGCCCACTTTCCACTTGGTATGTTTGAGTGTGTATGTCAAAATATCGTCTCGCGAGAAGATAAAGATATTATCGCCTGACGAGAATTAGTTAAAGGGCAAATGCCTTGCTTCTGTTTAATATTCTGGCATACTTAAACTGACGGAGGGGTTTACCAGAAACTTTACCGAACCCGAAGCATCCACCTTAATTTGCGCGGGAATCCTAGGCCTAGCCTGCCACTGCTCATAGTCACGCCATGCGTTTTCTGCGTTCCTCTTGACAATTAACTCTCATGATCCCTCCCCACCTATATGATGTTCATTTATAGTGTATATAAATATAGGTTCTTTGGCTATAATTCTTGTACCTGTCTACATGCATGATGAATCCCCTCAAGCATGCAATTACTCCTGATGAATGAATGCATCTCATATAAGTATTACGAAGCATAACCATGTACACGTTCATCGTATAAAAATGCGTATATCTGTATGTTATATATAAAAGAATTGACTGCACCTATATATAGTCACATTATATTGTACTTTATTTTAATTGTAGTTGTCTACAATCCGTACTTCATAGAGTAGTGCGTGCAATAGATTAGGTTAACTCGAATTTAAACTGACTTGTTAATAAATTAGGTTGATCAGTTGGTAAAATTAGCTAAAATATCGGACTGAAAAGAATAGTCAATCCATACCCTACGTCTACATGCTAGCATTAAGCATCTAGAATTTAGGTTGGTTAGATAGCTGAAATGTGACTACCACAGGTTTGCAGGTAAATTGAACAACTGGATTAACCTACCATGTACTATTTTGTCTCGTGGTGTAGTGATGATATCCTATTTTATAAAGTCACCGAAGAAGATGATCAGGATCAATTAATATATATGTGCATGCTAGCCAAGGCATGATATATTACAAGCTAGCTAATTGCAGGAAATAAAAATACTGTCTAATAAGACAATGTAGACAACACAATAATGGGTGGCCATTTTGTCATTTATAATCCTGTTGGCTTTGGTAAAAGGCATTTAAAATTAACCAATCCGCAATCTCCACACCAGACAAAAACACACGCAATACTTTGTCTTTTTTTTTTTTTTTTTGAATTTCATCTTATGTCCTGGCACTAAATTAAAGTTCTATTTTAAAAGAAGACAATTTCATACATTGTTTAATCAAATATGTAGGTTGTTCTATGAAAAATTGTATGTTGAAAAATTTACCTTGCAATATATACAAATTAATCCAAATAATTTCACACTTACTCTCGTTTACTAAGGCCTCAAGCTCGACCAGTAAATGAAGAGAATATAATATGCGTTGAGAGAATTCTATCTATTATAAGTTGACAATAATAAGTCGGTCTAACTAATAGAAGATCAAAAAACCCCTCGATCCCAGGAAAAAAGAAAAAAAGAAGGAACACAGTGGAAGACATTACATTAAAAAGATTACTTTGGCAATAAGGGTGTGCTGTGTTATATAATCCTACATTTTGACTTTTACCCCACAATTTGGGTGAGTAATTACCGATGAGCAGTAATAATCAAGTGAAGATATGGATATGTATATTTGAATGGTGAACCTAATCATAGTGGTGGTTGAAAATTTTTAGGGGTGGAGTTCTCACGCATTGTCAAGATGTCATGATAATATGGGCCGGCAATCTTATGGTAGCCTCAAACCCTCACCCGTTATCTTAGCGTTCGATCACTGCTGATCAAATGAAATCAATCCTAATCCTTTTTCAGTTTTTCCTTTCCTCACAACTTCAGGAAGCATACAAACCAGAGTCGGCGTAGAATTCAGTCTTTTTCCGGCCAAACAGAGAAACGGGCCGGGGAATCTTTTATCCACAACGTTGGTTACAATGTTGCTGTGTATGTTAATAGCTATTATAGAATATTAAAATCAGCCACGTTAATTGTCTCTACAGCTTTTTTTTTTTTTTTTTTGGGTCTTTTGCTTGGGTGCCGTGAAACCAATATGATAGTCATGAGATCTTATTAATTTTTTAGGATCTCTTTGAATCAATATATCTATTAAGACAGCTGAGTGCTTATAGGAGGTAAAATTGTATATAAATATCTTCAAATTCTATAAAATGAAAATTCATTAACTATTCATGAACTCTTACAAACAAACTCACTTAATAAACTTGTTAGTAAATTGATTTTTACATATGTTATTTTACAGCTGAAAAAGAATTATAGATATTTAGGTTAATATTGGCAATCATTTTTTTCATATATAGTAAGTATATCATATATTAATATTGGCTTAATATCGACGGCCAACAAAAAATAAATATTTTGGTCCCATAATAACAAATATTACCGTATTGGTAGATTGAACTGATAAAATCGGTAGCCGCAGGTGTAATTTGTAATAGAAAGAGATTTTTAACAGTAGAAAAGGAATCTCACGAGTAATTGGGTTATCGTGGTTAGTTTCACTGTAGCCTACCACGTGAATTGATGCCTCAAAGTGCGTGCATTGCAAGGGACGCCCCCGATATTAAAAAGCAATTGCGTCTTCTCCTTTCCTTACTCTTCGCATTCCTCCTTCCCTCTCTCTCCCCCAAAACGTAACCTGAAAGAATGAATGAGTGTAAATGATCATGTATATTGAGAGATCAAAGGGGTTGATTGATGTTCCCCGCATCGGATCCTTCGCCAAAGTGGTTACCATGAATACCAAATCCCTTTCTTAATTTCCCCTATTTAATATTCTCTCTCTTCAATTCCCCTCCATTCATATGCATTGATCTCTAGCTTGTACGTTCTTGAATTCTCTACTTTCTCCATTTTCTCTCTCCTCATGGGTACCAAAAACTCAGGCAATTCAGATGCGGAGACTACTGCTGTTCTGTCCTCCCACAGAGATCTGAGCGTCAGAGGACCACCAGCCCAATTACCAGATCGAGATTTAAAGGCTCAGCGGCATGACGATCATGACGAGAATATCGCCGTCAACATTCCACGTAATCTCAACCCAATCAAGATCAAGGTAGAGTCTTTACCCCCAGCTGATCATCATCGCGATGATCGAATTACGGACGTTGATCAAGATCATACAGATGATGATGGTAGTGATGGGCCCAAGACGCCGACAGGGGAACAACACAAGATCCCGGTGAACCAGGCATGCCCTCCTGCGCCTAAAAAGCTCTGGAGGCCCTTAAAACGACGACGTACGCTCTTCCAGAATTCTGATGTTCAAAGGCCAATAAGGTTGGTTGAGCTCTCTCATGATGAAATCGAATCGTTGTTTCCACCGAGTTCTACCAACACGACCAGGGGTAATAGTAATACTCATGATCATCATCATGATCATCGTCGTCCTGGAAATATCAAGAAAGTTCACAAGGCCAATTTCACCTCCCTCATGTCTTTCAGATGATTCAAATTCAAGAACCCCAAATCCTTTTTTTTTTTTTTTAACCCTTTTTGTCTATTTTAATTTGTTCCACTCTTTGGTGGTCACTACAAACAGGTTTGTAGCTAGCCAGTTGGCTACAAATTCAGATCCAACATAAATATGGCTTCCTTACATTTTTACATTATTATTGGTTTGATTTGATTTGGAAGTTCATTGGATGCGATTACGGCGAATATGAAACGGGTGAGGAATGATGAAATGGTTGAAATCTGAAAATTAATGACGTCAATGACGTGCATTTCATGTTGCTTCCGAAATAAGCTCTTAGAATTTTCTCTCAGCTTCATTACTTATGACTCCTCATGCCCTTATTATCACCAGATTTCCTTTATTGGTTTTTTTTTTTTTTCTTTTCCCCCAAGCTAACGTATGATCTCTTGAACTAACCTTTTCTTAAGTGGAAATATATTCATTACACAAATGCCGAATGATATTAATAACGAAGATTGAATATGAATGATTATGGTGTATACGGTATACATATGTAGAATGCAGGGACAAAATCACGCACTTTCAAATAGTTCATACCGAGTATATTAAAGTTCAACCTCAAAAACATATTTCATGCGTCAGTCATCTCATGGCTACACAATTTTTATAGATGTGGGATATAACAATTCATGCTATAGTAATTTCTTCCAATATTTTCAACCAGGCTAGCTAACCTCGTAAAAATAAACAATAATATTCGCATAAATAAGATACGAAGTCTTTTACAAATATATATATATATATATATATATATATGTATATTCATTTGTCTGTAATATTATATTTTTTTCGTTTTCGTTTTTCACGGCAGAGGAAAAGTGAAAAAAGCAATTAAAAATGAACTTGACTTTTTTGCAAATGGAAAGGATGGATCAGATTGACATTCCCAAAAAGACACATACATACCCTTCTTTGCTGCTTACTTGGTTCCTTTGTTTATTAGTAGTAGTAAAACTCAAATTCATCATATTCCTTCGGGATCATGCATTTTTCGTTCTGTCAGAAATTTAATTGCTAATTTCAAGGATAAAATTAAATCAGTAAAACAAAAAATCGTACATCCACTTCTCCTGACCATTTTTTTTAAAAAAATTTGGGTTCATTTTTTCTTTTTTTAATGTTGTATTAGCCAACTTTGTGGCTTATCGTCCTCATGCATGTGATGCCCTTGTTATTCACGTCAATTAATTAATCAATATAGTAATTAGTACTATTTGGGTTAAAAATTGGCATCAATTAGATTAATCACTAAATTAATGACGCTGGGACCTAATTAAGCACGCTAAATTATCATCATTACTTACCACTCTATCTTTTGTGATTCCCCATGAAATTCATCGTCCTTTATGCATTTGATTAACTCTTAAATACGAAAAATTAAGGTTGAATCATGAAGATATACCTTGGAAGAATACCAGTGTATTTCCGGCCCCTACAACTAAATACTTATTTACCTCACCCAAAAAAAAAAAAAAAAAGATCTATCTTTTTTAACATATGTGCCTTCTCTTGTTAATTTTTTTCATTAAAATCTATACTATTATAATAGCAATCTTTACAAAACTCTAGAATGGTACAATGAGAGTGATTTACGGGATTTGGTGTAATCTTAATCATAAAAATTATTTATGCATTAAATCTAAGCCGTCGATTTTAAAGTTAAGATATCTCTTTATTTTATTTTAAAAAATCTCCCGTAATTTCGGATATATATGATAATAGATAGATGATAATCCAATCTATATCTATATCAATAATAAAAGAAGAATGGGTTTAACTATGACTGAGTAATTTGCGGGCATACTCTCTTTCATGCTCGCTGATCTAATGCTTCAACTAATCTCAGCCGTCAGATACCACAACTAATATAATGCCAAAAAAAGAAAAAAAAATGTGAATTGCAGTTGCCTGTTATACTACTTCCCACGTCTCTTTTTCCTCCTTCCCCACGTCTCTCCTTCCCCGCATCTCTCTTTCCTCCTTCCCTAGTTCTCTCTCTCTCTCTCTCTCTCTCTCTCTCTCTCTCTCTCTCTCTCTCTCTCTCTCCCCTTCTCCTCCTCCTCCTCCTCCTCTTACTCCCACTCACCTCCCCAAAAAACACACAAGATCAGTCCTGTTTATGGGCTCTCCTCACTCGGCTTTCTTGTTTGTCATCTCATCTATTTTTCTGTAAAATTTCATGCCATTGTTGAGGTTATTATTTTGGGGATCTTCAATTATCTCATTGTTATTGTTATTGCTTATAGGCTTGATGAGAAGGCCTCAAGGACTAATGATGTTGGGGATAAGAACCTCAAGGATTTCATGGGGTGTTCGCAGATTGTTCTTTTATTTTCTCAGTGATGGTTGATTACTATATTATGTCATGTAATTAGCAATCTTTGATATTATCCCCAATTATGGATCAATTTATGCAAATTAGGGCTTTTGCAGATTATAACCTCCTGCCTTTTAGTATTCTTGGTTCACTTTTGTTGTGTTTCTAAATTATCAGGTTAGGTTTAATTTCTTTATCTGATTTTAGGTTTACAATGGCATGGAGTAAATTGAGTAGTAAGGGAAGAATTACATCAACATATAAGTCTAAGGAGGTCAGTTTCGCCCCCTTCTCTTTCTCTGTCTCTCTTAGTGTGGGGTTGGTGAAGCCGGTTGTAGAACTTTAAAAAGCTCCATAAAAGTTCTCAACTGTCAGTTTTCGATTCATCACAACTACCTCCATGAAAAAAAGAAAACGAAAAGCTAACTTTCACTCATTTGTATTTCCTCGGAATTGAAATATGGGCAGGGGGAATTGATTGAAGATTGGAGTTTTTTGCGCACTACTCAACAGCAATAAATGACGATAACTATCGAAAGCCTGAATAAGAATGTGATACTATTGGCGTCACAAGATCAGTCGGGTGGAATTTGAGGAGGATAATTTTGTAATTTAATTTAGATTTTCATTTTCGGCAATGGGTTTTAAATTTTAATCCCCCTTCCCATTAAAGAAAGATTAGCAATTTGGATTTCATGTTTATTCATTCGAAATTAAGTTTTATAATTTTTCCCATGTTACTGACGCCCTTCATGCCTTTATTACCATGCTGGATATTTTGTGTTTAGATTTCTTTCAGGTTTTGTTATCTTTATTTTTTAGTTTAACTTTGAATTTCTTTATTAAGGTTTAAATTTGAATTCCAGACAAACTCAGATGGCTGAATCAGGTATAAGAGTTGATATTGGATTACTTCTCCTATGATTCAACCATTGCCTCCTCTACCATTTTCAAGTACATGGAAGGAGAAGAATAGGAAGAGGAGAAATGACTTACAGGGAAATGGATGAAATCACGTAAAAGGGACAGGACATTTAAAGAAGGTACCAGGATTTAACTAATTAATTTATACAGAATCAGTTAATGAGTCTACGAGCAGAGGTCAGTTTAATGTTTCTGGTGGAAAATTGTGGAGCTTTTAAGTAAAGTGCTAATATTTGCGATTGTGTACGATTGTATAGTCATGTGTAGTTTGATCTTATACTATTCAATTGCAAATTTGGAACTATTTCAACTATACTTCCATTGAACATTATGGATAAATAGCAGATCGATTTATTTTCTAACTAATTGCTCTTATTTCTATTATTTTGTTTTTTACACTTCATAGTTGAAAGCAAGCTAAGGGACGGCTTAATTTGTATATTCAACCTTTTAACTTGATTTTTGTATTTGATTGATACTGTTTGCAATTCAGTTTTATTGTTTAATAAGTTATACTTTTTGCATAATTTTTGTGATGGACTTTTGGTTATTCACTGGCTTGGTCCCCTCCCTGTTTTGAAAATAGCTCTAGACAACTATTAGCTTTTAGTTTCAACATAAGTGGAATTGCACAATTTAATGCATATATTATAGAATTACATGAAGGTTTCCTAAGCAATTGATGTAACTACAACTATCAGTATGTACATTGATCCCTGCAGTGTCTTCAAGTTCCAGCCATAGAATTGGATGATGGTTGAGTGTTGCTCTATGTCTTAGGAAATATGCTTAGAGATATTGCTGGCATGACATATTTTTTTTGAGTCTACACAAGTCCATGGTCTTCCTTTTTCATCTTCAAAGTTGGACTTATGCACAGTCATGATAGCTGATAAGTCTTTTGGTGAATCAAGCTTTTGATGTTATTGAGAAAATGAAAATATTTTGAAATTAGGGGTTCAATTTTGTTATATTTTGTTTGAGCATGTTAGTGTAGCGACATGTTTTGCTCATTAAATTTGAGATTTATTTTTTTAAAATTTTGTAGATGTAGATTGAAGTTTGGTTTTCCACGTTGTCTATGTTTTCTTATGTTCTACCCCATTTCTAATAGGTCATTCCGTATTTTGCCCTATCCATTACCACAGACTCAGATTCCTTAAAAATTAGGCAATTAAATTTATTTATTAAATTTAAATCATAGATTTTAGTTTAAGAAAAAAGTCACCTTATCTAAGTAAAATATCTATTTATAATTTTTATTTTTTAAAAAAATCACTCATAATTTCGGTTATATTTATAAAGGACACATGATATTCTATTATCTGAAAAAATTCAAGCAATTAAAAAAAGTGATAACCTTTGAAAAAACCTAAAATGCTAGCTACTACATGACACATGAGTAATTTGCAGGATTTAATGTGATCTCAGCCATAAGAATTAGTCGTCTATTAAATCTAAACGTTCGATTCTGTATCTAATCTGTTTATCTATCTAGATTATATTAATAACGATATTTGAAAAACCCTAAAATACTAACACGACAGTGATTTGCGGGACTTAGTGTAATCTTAGCAATGCTCATGAAGCAATGGAGGTGTGCAAAGATTAGAAGAACATATAAAAATCTTCTTCTTTTTCTTTTGCTTTCAGTTCCTGGGATTGAATCTACCAGCATTGTATAATGGTGTTATTGCTTCTGCTTCAATTTGTTTATTAATTTCAGTTTTGTGCCCTTTGAATTTTCGTTACTATTAGTAATTTTTTTCTGGTTGTATGTTATTAAGATTTTGATTTTTTTTTCTTTTTTATTTTTCAAGGTGTAAGAATAACAAATAGAATAGTCACGATATTGGAATTTTGGAGAAGGGTGGTTGATTTGTGAAGTCAGAGATTTTGAGAGAAGGCATGATAATACGATGATTTAGAAGGGGAGAATCGACTTCAGAAAAATTGATTTTAGCTAGAGGGTATTTTGACGCTGAGGGGAGTATTGATGGATTCACTCCGAGTTTTGAGCTCCGTTTTGTCTTTTCTTTTTGGACAAACTTTTGTAGAACATGTTTAACATGATGAGCACTGAATTAGGAATTTTGGAAGTTAATATTTATGGAGGGACTTGAAGCATTGCATTACTGTCTAATAGGAACCTCAAGTAAAAATAAGTGTACTTAAAGGACTTGAATGGATATTTTGATCAACTGGGAAGAGAAAAAAAATACAAATAAAGGAATATAGTCTATTTTTGGAAAATGAAGCCTTTACCTTAGCATAAATTGCTATCTCTTTTAAAATATTTTTGTGAAAAACTAAAATAATGAATTTTAAAGGCACATACAGTTTAGTATTTGATGAAAGAGAATAAGGTTTATACTATGATTCTTACTATTGCGGGCAAATTTTCAAGAGACATTGCATTTGATATCGCTATATTTTTAAAAAAATTCATTTCACACACAACATAAATATAAATGTGTTATGAACAAAGTTCATCATGACCCCCCTGTGCAAAAAAATTCTTGAAATATGTTTAGCAAAAAGTTTGTATTTTCATTGAGACAAAAATATGGAGGTTGGAGTATAGCAATATTGTCAAAATTTAAGTCTTAAATAGAGAATAGTAATGGAATAGGATATGTCTACACCAATAAGAGCATAATTGAACAAAGTATTCGAAGTGGTTGTTTAATCAAAGTAATTTAGGGAGTCTAAATTTCACCGTTGATGAAAAACTTTAAGTTTGTTAATGATGAAATCCATTACTGAAAATTAGTGGTGCAGAATTAATTTTAAGTACCTTTATTGTACTAATTAGATATTGTACAGGAAAGTCACGGGGGAAGGCAGTAAGATGTGTGCGTTTTTAGATGGATCGATTTTTTTCTCAATTTTTTCATACATTTTAGTATAGTATACTTACTACATATTATAACTACTATTTTGTTATTGTTTTCTTTTATATGTCCTTATAGAATATTAATCATTCTTTAGGTTTCCTGTTATGCCTCTTTTTTCTACCATAGGTTCTTTATGTACTTTGATGCTAACTTTAGGTCTTTATTGGACAGTAATTAAAGACATTAGACACTTTTAAAGTATTTAACTCGGGATTTTGGCAGAGTGGGATTTGACTGATAAGGGGGGGGATTTCATTTTTAAATTTGGATATAGTTTTTTTATTTGTTTAGATTTTGTTTCACAATAAGTGGTTTGTGATCGGGGCTCATGCTTTTTGTTTGTATTTTGAGCTTATATTTAGATATCAAACTTTCCCCTGATAAGTGGTTTGTAATTGACACTGCTATTAGTGTTTGATTCTTTGCAAAACTAAAAGGATTTCTGTAATGAGGATGCATGTTATCACATGAATTATAACTTTCAAGACGACGCAGTGATGTGTTGGTAATTTATTTGACTTAATTCAAAATGTCATTGCATGATTGGGATGATTACTTTGATTAATTGTTCATTGTTTTCCTTGATGATTTTTATATACTTTTAGAACTCGGTTCGGGGAATATAATGTAATTGTGCAACATGTGAAATGAACAACCATAAAATTTACTATTATTTTTGGGTCAGATTTGAAGGTCTTGTAATAGTGTCATTCTTTGAATATATTACAAAAGGGATGCTGATTAACAAGAAGGGAAAAGCAAAGCAACTCATTAGATGAAATAAATGGATTGTTCAGTATAGTGGAGTGGAGCTCGAACCTCGAATCTTATACAAGAATTTATGTATAATTTTCTATGTTTATAGTTAGGTGAGGATCTTTAATATACGTTATATTTTTGGGTTCATATTTTTTTATGGGTTATCATGGGGAGTATTAGATGTTAGATATATTATGGCGTAAAATTTGTAATCTATAAAAGGTTGATGTATAATGCATAAACGTAGGAGTTAAAAAGAGGAAAATGACTTTGGTTTGAAAAAGATTTAGATAACTAATTATTCTCAAAGGTGGTGTCGTCTAATGTAAAGGAAGGAATTTTTTTCGCTTATAACTTAGCGAAATCATTTTATATGTAAGTGATACATGATTCTAATTGTCTCACGCTATGTGCTGATTATTATGTGAATCAAGATCTACTTTTAATGAGTTAGTTTTTTCAGGTATAATCCACTTTAAAATTGAATTTAGTGAGATTTGAGACTTTTAGACATAGGGTAGAAGGATTTGATTCATCAATTAAAGTTTTCATTGATTGAAAAAGCCAATTTTGCTAATTATATGATCAAGTAAATCAAACAATGTTTTATCTTAATATTCATAAAATATTTATGAGATAAATAATTTTATAAAATGAGTACTCTATAGTTTTTAAACTAAAATTTAATTTAAAACATAGTCCGTGCATCGCACGAGTCTATACTAGTATATGGATAGTGGCAATGATTCGGGATCTTGAGCCCGAAACATGTTAATTTCAAACTTTGTTGTACATTTTTTGATAGATATTGGTTGCATTCAGTATAATTTTTTTTAGCTTTTTTAAAAACTTTACTAAAATTTTTCTTATTTGGGTCAAAAAGTTATAGCAAAAAGTTAAATTTTTTTAAATAAAATTTAACTTGTACAATTTAATGAAATTGTTGAACTGAAACTATTCCGCCCTCTGATAAACTTATAAGAAAACTTGGAATCTTATGATTAATAGCCTGTTAATTCTAATGCTATAATTATTTTGTTATAGTTTGCCTTACGTATTGACTTTTTTTGGATTAAAAAAAAGGTAATCAACACTTATTTGTCTTTAAAAAATTTTATTTTGTTAGTCTTATTTTGTTTACATGAGTAATAAACATGTTTGAATAGATGCTTAAAAGATGTGATATCTTATGTAACGGACTTATCATACAAAAAGATAATAACAAAATTTTAAAAATTATTTGATAAAAAAATAGTCATAATCTTGCACATTTTATGTTTAAAAATTGGACAAATAAGATAGTTAGTCTCTTAGTATAATGAAGTAAATTAAACATATAGCCAATCAGCAAACACTCAACTAAATTTTTCACACAATCATAGGCCTGTTACAGGTCATTAAGCAATTACACATTTCCAAAACATATAATTATAATTAATTATCAATTTATAAATTTCACTATTTGTTGACTATGCCAATAAAAACAAATGATATCCTCATTGGATTAATCCTATAAATGAAGAAGTATTATATACTTATAAAAATTTTAAATTCAAAAGGTAATTTTACTCATCCTATAAGAGCTAACTCCCCTTTCACTATTCACTTGTATGATTTGTTATAATATAATGTCAATATTTAAGTCAAGTCAAGCCAAGACACTTATGATCATTTTCTAAATTCATGGCTATATTTGTAAAGTTACTGCATAATTTGCACCCTTTTTGTTTTGTGAAGGACTGAATTTCCAATTAATTACTGGGCTTGCATTGCAGTGTTACTAGACATACAAAACAAAAAATGAACATCACATGAGAATAGAAAAAAGGGGGATCTTGGAGTATTCCAGTATTTTTCATGCGAAGCAGTGAAGAAAATCAGAGATCAGATCACAAAAGGGGATATTGGTTTTGTGTCATGCAAAATACACGATCACAGACAGCTGATAGTACGTCGTATGTACGCATAAATATGGCAGTCTCTCAGACTCAGCATATATAAACAATTCGTAATTTTTGCATCTTGGATCGTGTATATATATATATATTTATATGTATATATATGATATATGTAGATCAGAAATGGCCAAATAATTGCGTGTAAAACGCGATCTGGAAGATCAAACTAAACAAATTTTGCAAAATATGATACAGAGGTGGGCATGGGCACATGAAGAGGCGGAAAAAGGCACTGACAATTAATTGACAAAAATATGGCGATTAAAGAAGAGAACAGTGCTGTATAAAAAAAGATGCTGAATATCAGCCTCGCTGCATCATTTTCACCCCTCTTCAAAAGGCACGCATGTCTCTTTCTGTTCCGCCCAGCCTCTTTTTTTAGGGGGTTAGTAACATCAACCACACATCTCATGCATATATTCCTGTGGCCCCTTCTATGGTTAATTAGATTCCTTGAGTTCACTTTAACAAATTAAATGGCGGAAAACTTATAATATATAATTTAAAGCAATATAGATCCAATTGAATACAACAAAAATCATTATGTTTTCTTTTAATTTCTTTCTTTCATGTGTATGAAAGAAAGATCAAATTTATTCTATGCTGATCATTATATGTTAGTCGTGTTGGTTGCTATTATAACCTTCATCCTTCCCTTTTTTTCCCTTTTATATTTATTTTGTAAACATTGTGGATATTATTTATGTAGAAATACACTCATGACTTTTTTAGAATCCGCCTCTCTGCTTGTAGAGATAAGATTGTCTATCATTGGATCTCCCGTACCTATTAACTGGACAAAATTGACATAGGATATTGTTCTTGTAATATTACAT
Organism: Carnegiea gigantea; assembly: GCA_029747015.1. Lineage (NCBI taxonomy): Eukaryota > Viridiplantae > Streptophyta > Magnoliopsida > Caryophyllales > Cactaceae > Carnegiea > Carnegiea gigantea. Next base: position 139,949 of record JAKOGI010000003.1, on the reverse strand, counting down.
GTCACCTACTTAATTAATGCCGTAGAGGAGTGAAATATATAACAAATATTCAGCCTTTAATATCAAATTTGGTATGCAATGTGATGATGCATGGGTTGTTTCAGCCTAGTTACTGAGTGGGTTTCAAATACGGAGAGAAAATCTTGAGGAGCACCACCACGAGCAAACTTGCAAGAAACTCCGATCGGAATGGATGATTTTGTCCGACGCTCAAGTTAGAGAGGGAAAAGGTGATGATTCAGCGAGGAGAGAAAAGACCTTAAGGAGCACCATCACCAGCAAACCCAATTCAGATGGCTATTATGGAAAACACATAGCTAGACTTAGAGACGCAAATTAAGAGCTCTGGTTAATGAAGAATTGGAGACGCAAGGACACTGCACTATGCCAAGAATATTGGGAAATAGATGAGCCAGACCTCAAAAAATGTCTAGATGTGCTTATTTGGGCCTAAGGAATCATTCGTTGCTGGGCCCGTTTATAGACTTTCGAAGTCAGCCTTTCGTTTTTGGACCAGGCCCAGTACCGGTGGAAAATGCTTTGGGAGAATCGATACCCTGCATACTGATACAGGTAGTCCTTCGTCATCGTCTTACCCCACACCCACACACCACTCGTGTCCAAACTAACTAACTAGGCCATGGCCCAGCACCCATGAAAACTTTTCATAGAATTGGGCCGCCATTGTGGGGCAGATTGGGAAAGGTGCTGAAATGCAATGGCAATTGCCCATTGGGCATGGCAATCATATGGGCCGAGGCCCAAAGGGTGATTTGGGCCTACCACCAAATTGTAACGAAATGAAGCATGGGGATGGAACTCACTAAGCGCTAGACTATGGAAGCGAAGAGAGAGAGAATTGGCTGAGGGGTTGCTATCCGAATCCAACCCCCAGCAAAAAAGTGGGCATTTAATCAGCTTTCAGCTTTTTTGCTTTTTCGGGTGGTTCTTTTTTTAATTTCTAATTTATCGGATCCTTCACTCCGATCCAACCTTAATCATGACGTGTCACCCACTTTTAATCGGGGCAGAGTCATTAGAGTGGTTATGCAACTTTTTCTGTTTTTCTCAATCATTCATTTATTCCTCCTCAACTTTCAATGTTTCATGCGAACTGTTTAGTGAAGAAGGGGACACACCCACATATCCGGCTTACAATCAGTCTTCTTTGATGTCTTCTCAGTCTGAAATTTATTAGGGTTTCTTCTATCTTTGCTGTTCTCAATCACTGTATGCCCCACACGTTCAATATAACTAGCAAAACAAGCTATGACTTTCGTGAAAATGTGGAACCCACTCTTTGATTATTGAACATTTTCGAGATTGTTAAATTATTGTATTTCAAAGACAATCAAAGTTTTGAATTTTGAAGTTTCAAGGACTATCATACGTACTGAATTAAAATGTAAAATATATGGAGGAAAAAAAGCTTAGGCCCTGTTTGGTGAGGAAAACTGGAATGGAACTTGAAACCTGAGGGTTCAAGTTCCTTTCCTTATTGTTTGGTGAGTGTTTTAAAAGGAAAGGAACTTGATACCCCCAGGTTTCAAGTTCCCCTCCAATCCTCAAGAACTTGAACCCTCCCATTTATGAGAGGGTTTAAGTTCTAAACCCTCAGGGTTCAAGATTATTGTTGTTGTTGTTGTTGTTATTATTATTATTATTATTATTATTATTATAATATAATTATTATTATTATTATTATAATATAGTAATTATTATTATATAATAATAATTATTATTATTAGTATTATTATTATTATAATAATATAATAATTATGATTATTATTATATAATTATGATTATAATAAAAAATAATAATTATTATTACATTATAATTATAATTATATTATATTAATAATAATAATATTATTATTATAATAATAATAATAATAATAATTATTATTATTATTATAATATAATAATTATGATTATTATTATATAATTATAATTATAAAAAAATAATTATTATACTATAATTATAATAATAATTATTATTATTACTATTATTATAATAATATAATAATTATTATTATAATATAATTATTATTATTATTATTATTACTATTATTGTTATTATTATATAATAATTATGATTATTATTACATAATTATAATTATAATAAAAAATAATAATTATTATTATACTGTAATTATAATAATAATAATTATTATTACTATAATAATAATAATTATTATTATTGTAATATAATAATTATGATTATCATTATATAATTGTAATTGTAATAAAAAAATTATTATTATACTAAAATAATTATAATAATAATAATTATTATTACTATAATAATAATAATAATATAATTATTATTATTATTATGGAAATTATAATTATAATTACAATTATAATTATGATTATACTAATTATTATATAATAATTATCAATATTATTGTAATTATTATTATTATAGTAATTATTATTGTTATTATAGTAAATATTATTATTATTATAAATATTCATACTTGCATATAATATTTTCAAAATAAAAACAGAGTTGATTCCATTCCAAAACTGCTCACCAAACAGCAAGCAGTGAGATCTGATTCCATTCTAGTTTTCACCAAACAATTGGGTTCAGGATTCAAGTTCCATACCCAACCCCTCAGGATTCAAATCCTGATTCCATTCCATTCCAGTTTGCCTCACCAAACAGGGCCTTAATGGAGTTGGGAAGTGATCGAGTAAGAAAATTAACTCTCTCATAATACGATTCATAATACGTGACTGGGTCATGTTGTTACAAATGTACTTAGACAAAAATTTAATTTATATATATAAGTACTTAAGCTATAAAGTAAATTTTAAAAATATCTAGACCTTGTTGTAGGATATATGCATTTTTTAAACTTACTTATAACTCTAATCCTAAAAGAAAATAGTACTCATAACAAACCAAACTTGAGATTGTTTACCATTGTGTTGCATATGGAGATGTTTCAATCATTAGAATATGATTCGTTGATCATCAATTAAGGAGCTTCAAATTGTCGATTTTTTATCTTTATTGTGACTAAAATTAAAGAAAAGAACATCAGTCATCATAAAGTTGAAATCTAGATAAGACAAAATGTTTCAATTTTTATTTTTTATTTTTTTGAAGGAAGGTTCAAATAACGCACAAAAATTATATAAATACAATAAGTATGGGTGATAATTGAATACTCATGCCTCATTTTATGTATTGAAAGTATCAATTTTAACCCACTAAGATTTAATGGAGATTCTAATAAAAAAATTAAAATTTTGTGAACCTATTCTTTTTAACTTATTATAAGTATCATCAATAGCATTTAACTCGATACTTTTTATCACATAACAGCATCAATTAATAGCACTCATCAGTATTGATCTATATTTAAATCATATTTCCTACTTATAATTTATTTCTATTCAACATCCATCGTTCTTATTAGTAATAATTAATACTTATTAGCACTAATTAATATTTACTAACAATAACTTCATTATAGTGTGCAAAAAGCAACAGCCGCCCGAAATAATCCATACGCCACATGGAGCACGAAAATGAAGAAAAACAAAACGTCGTTGGCTTATTCACATTTTACAGTTTCTCCGTTTCCAAATTATTCTGTTTCATCTTTTCAGTCAACAAAGCGCTGTGTCCACATGCCCATTCATTAACCCTTTTTTTGGCACTCCTCTTGTTTTAGTTTCTCTCTCCCCCTCTCTCTCTCTCTCTCTTCCCTGTGAAAAGCCTAAAAAACGTTCTTGAGACTTGAACAGGACGCGTGAGTAGTGAGAGAGAAAGAGAGAGGAATGCTAAATTTGTAGACAGTTGCTCTCTTTGTTGAGTAAGAAACAAAGGCCAACAAGGAAATGACAGAACTTCTCTTGAGAATCAATCACTGAGGTGACCATCCCATGCATTTTGTCTAAAACCCCTTCAATTTCACTTACACTCACAGTCTAAATTCTGTAGCTGCTATGGCTGCCCGCCAGGTATTTGTTGAATTGTCCTCTTCTTTTTTCTTGGATCCCTTGGGCACTCCGTAGTTATGTAAAAAATTCTCATTTTTGGCAAGTGGGCTTTCTTGTTTCTTTGCATTTTGTTGGATGTAGCCATGAAACTGTCCTTGACATTACCATTGAACTTCAGGGTATTTCTTACATAAGGTAAGGGGGAAACAAAAGAAGTTTTCATCTTTTGAAATGGGCTTTTTCCCCCCTTCTGTCCTTTGCCATATTAACTATGATATTTGCTCATCTGCTTTTTCATCGGTTGTGTTTTTTGGTAAAATGTTAAGGCTGCCGACACTAAGTTAGTGGTTGATTTGATGACGGTGGTCGATGCAGGAAGAGGGTTGGCCTCTGGGTTTGCAACCACTGAATGTGAGAATTGGATTGGGGAGAGCTCGTGATTATTTGGGGTCAATGTCCTTTAATACAAGTATGCTTACTGGCTCTCCGACTTCATCCGCTGATTCTTCATCAGATTTAGACACAGAGGTCAGTTTAAATGTAGCAGAAATTCTTGACAGGACAGTCTTGACCTCAAAAACCTCGGATTGTACCTTGTTTTTCACATAAGTGAGCAGTTTGATTGATGTGATTTTGCATGCACCTCTGTTTTTTGTTTCTTGGAGCTTGTCTTCTACTCACATTGTTTATAATTTTCGTTTGTCATTGTTGTACATCACTAAAAGGTCATCCTTTAGGAGTCATTCCTTGAGTACCTTAAAGTCAAGGAACAAATTGAATGGAAGGGATTCAGTTGACATTTTCCACAAATTCCATGAAGGTTCTTATTTTCACGTTCATCATTTATATGTGACAACTCTTGCTTCTCCCTTGCAATCTCTTTGACAACCCCCGCCCACTCCCCCAAAGGAAAAAAATAATAATAATAAAAACCCACCAAAACCCAAAGAAAAAAGATGGGGAGGAGAAAGCTACAATCCGATTGTCTTCTGTTGTTGAATTCCGGTCTGTCTGCATTGTCTGTTATGGGGGAAACTCCCTTTGCCTGAGGTAGCCATTGTGTACATGCAGCTCATCCAAGGCTCTACTTTGACAGGTTCCTCACACCTCGCTGGGATTGTCATTGTTGTTGTAGTCATAGTAGTGGTGATTGTTGTTATAGGTTGTAATCAGCAAAGTATATGGAGTCGTGGACAACTTTGCCCCAAGCAGGAATTCAGGACTTGCCTATTGTTTCTTCAGGGTTTTTGTTTGTCTGGAGGAGCCTTATGTGCTGATGTCCTGTTAAACCTCTACGCTAACCTCCACCCTTACGGGACTGAGTGAGCTTCCTCTTAATTAATGACTTGAGTATCACATAAGTAGCACAAGCGCTTATTTTTCGTCAAATTCAGGAAAACTTGTACCCTTATCCATGCTTTTTGTGATATCAATTCATGCAGCATTTCGGTTGTATGCTGAACACCAATCATACTGCCTTTTATGTACAAACTCATTCCCTGCTTCTTGACTGCTATTAGCTGAGGCAATATTTGAAATCAAGATGATTTTCTTCATCATCCAGCAAATGCAAGCCCATTGATCAAGCAGGGTAGCATAGAATTACAGATGTTGCATTCCTGATGCATTTCGTCCTGTGAACTTCCTTGCAGTCTACTGGGTCCTTCTTCCATGACAGGAGTATCACATTGGGAAGCCTTCTAGGTGTTTCCAGCATCCTAGAACTTTCTAGAAGATCGATAAGGGCAAGAAGACCGGAACCATTGAAAGTGAAGAAGCATTGCAAGTCTAAACCTTGGATCTTCTCTCTTTGCTCAAGGGACAGCATAGATGTCAAGAGCACTCCAGCTAACACCCCATCCCTCGGCCAGTTTCTCGCAGTGGAGAGGAGGACTGCTATCTCGAATGAATCCAGGAGAGATCCGGGCACAAACACCTATGTGCCTGATGAAGTTTCTCTGGCCCAACCCATATCCCAGCCCAACTCATTGTTTGTCAATGGCTGCATTGCCCCTCCGCAAATGAGCAATGAAAATAGAGGTATGGAGCATGGGAATCATAATGGTCACGGTGTTCCTATTCTCTTTTCATGCATGTGTGGGCAGGACACCCATTGAGTGAGCTTTGATTGTTTTCCGTTGTTTTGTGTTCAAATGTCATGAGTTTGAACGGATCTGCGCACTGCTTTGAGGAAGACAATGGAGCATGTTTCCGAGCAAGTGCATGCATGTGTGAGTTCATTAGTGTTTGGTATCCCACATTTTGAGTAAATTGGTTTCTAGCAATTCTCAAGTCATGTTACTATCTGTTCTTTATCTTAATGTGAATATCCAACCAAAAAATAAGTATTTGATACATTTTTCAGGGCTTCTATTATGGTTTCTTCCCCTGCTACCCCGACAACGTACATATTGCTGTTAGGATTGATAAAAGTCAATGGAAGGGGAAAAAAAAGGAAAAGGCAAAGGAAGTTAAAAAAGGGAAAAGAAGTTTTGATAACGGAGGAATGTTTCAAAACTTTATTTCAGAGGAAGTTTAAAAGTAATGTACTTTTAGGAGTAAATATTTCTCTGGTTAGAAACTTCCCTACACTCCTATAAATAGGGGTATTATTTGTCTTTGAAAACAACACATAGAAAAAGAACTACACAAGACACCACTAGAGAAAATACCAAGAAGGAGTTGGGTGAGAGTGGGTGAGTGTAGGGAGCAACTGATAATTAGTTGCAGGAAAACATATCCGAGTAGAGAGAGTGGAAAGGTTCTTTTTATAGATGTTGGTAATTAACACTTGTAAACAGGGAGAATTGTTTGTAAATTGTCCAGGAATAATGGAAATATAATTTTTCTCTCAAAATCCTCTTGTGTCAGTTTTATTTATTTTAGTACATTCTTGATATTTTTCAGATCTTACGTACTTAAAACCCAACAGTGGTATCAGAGTGAGGTTGCACTGGGAATGAGGGTTTGTAAGCATTAGGAAGAAAAAAAGTTTGGAGTAGAAGAACGTGGGATGGCATCGGTAAAAGGCTCAAGCATTTTGATCGAACCTTTTGATGGCCGTGGTGATTTCACCTCGCGGCAACAACAGGTGAAAAGTTTGCTGACACGAGAAGGGACAATTAAGGTCTTGAAGGTGAAGATTCGCAGGATCGAGAAGATGAAGGACGATGAGTGGGTGGCACTCAGGGAAAAAGACAAGCCAGAGAAGATGTCCAAGGAGGAGTGGGAAGATTTGAAAGACATGACAATGAGTACAGTATTGTTGTGTCTTGCAAATAATGCTCTTTGAGAAGTTCTTGGCTGAACAGACCCGGTAGATATTTGGGATAAATTGGAGAGCCGCTATAAGTCAAAATCATTAAAAAGTAGGTTATACTTGAAGAAACGATTGCTTGGTCTCCAAATGACGGAAGAAGCAGACTTCAATTAACATCTAGACGAGTTCAACAAGATAACGATGGAGTTGGATTCTCTAGAGGTAAAGATTGAAGAGGAAGACAAAGCTTTGCTCTTGTTGGCTTCACTACCTTTATCTTTTGATAATATCATGACTACTCTTTTGTTTGGAAAAGAGACCTTGAGACTTGATGAGGTGGTTGCTGCCTTATTGATGAATGAGACTCGGCGAGGCAACAACGAACTCTCAAATGAGGGTCAGATGGCCATGGTTACAAAAGAGTCTAGTCGGAGATGAGGACGGTCAAGAGAAAAGGAGGAAGGGTCCCAACATTTAAGATCAAGTGGTCAGAAGTTCAAATGCTACTACTGGGACGAGGAAGGTCACATGGAAAGGAATTGTCCGAAGAGAAAGAAGGATCTGAGAGATGAGAAGCCATCAATAGTAGGAGTTGCAGAAGGTTCGCACCTAGGTGATAGAGGTGACGTATTTCCGGCAACTGCTGAAAGTCCAGGAAAGTCAGATTGAATATTAGATTGTGATTGTTCATTTCATATGTGTTCAGTTAGAGAGCACTTTGATACATATCATCGATGTAAAAAAGGTACTGTCAACATGGCAAATGGTACACCAAGTTGGATTGTCGAGGTGGAAACAGTAGGGATTTGCATGTTTGATGTGGTAGTGCGGACAATAACTGAGGTCAGACATGTGCCATGTCTAAAAACAAATCTAATTTCTTTAGGGACTTTAGATGGGAGAGGCTATCGATATTCATCTCAAGGTGGAGCTTTGAAGGTCTCTAAAGGAGATGTGGTAGTCCTAAAAGGAGAAATGTCTAAAGGCTTGTATAGACTCGTAGGGAATGTGCAGATGGGCGGAGCTGCAGGAAGTGCTACTACAAGTGACTCAAGCAGAAGACAGGTCGTAAGGAGGAAACGGGTAACATTTGCTTCTTCGGCTAAAGGTGACAATGACCTTAGCGAATCGAGTTAGGTGGAACCATCGGCATGATTTTTGTCAAGGTGGAGATTGTTAGGATTGATAAAAATCAATGGAAGGGGGAAAAAAAGGAAAAGGCAAAGGAAGTTAAAAAAAGGGAACAGAAGTTTTGATAACGGAGGAATGTTCCAAAACTTTATTTTAGGGGAAGTTTAAAAGTAACGTACTTTTAGGAGTAAATATTTCTCTAGTTGGAAACTTCCCTGCACTCCCATAAATAGGGGCATTATTTGTCTTTGAAAACAACACACAGAAAAAGAGTTACACAAGACACCACCAGAGAAAACATCAAGAGGGAGCTTGGTGAGAGTGGGTGAGTGTAGGGAGCAACTGGTAATTAGTTGTAGGAAAACACATCCGGGTAGAGCGTGTGGGAAGGGTCTGTTTATAGGTATTGGTAATTAACACTTGTAAACAGGGAGAGTTGTTTGTATATTGTCTAGGAATAGTGAAAATATAATTTTTCTCTCAAAATTTTCTTGTGTCAGTTTTATTTATTTTAGACATTCTTGATATTTTTCAGATTTTATGTGCTTAAAACCCAACAATTGCTTGTGATGACTCCAAATTGACTCTCTCTCTGTAAATGGGTGATGATATATGTCTTGATACACAAGATACTTTTTAAGTGTATTGTTTTTGCCAAAATTAACATATTATAAGATCTAAAATCATATATACTGTCCCCTTGTTTTGTTTCCCTGTTTCTTAAGGAACCATTTCTTTCTTGCTTGACAAACTAAACTGGTAAAATTCAGCCCTGTATGTGCTTGTTTAAGTTTCAGATGGCATATGATAATAAACGCTACCAATATAGGTTGGTTCAAGTGGTTTGACACCCATTCTCCTTAGGCAAGATTTCGAGTTCGAGCCTTGTGAATAGAGAAAATCTGTGATAGGAGAGCTGTACCCTTATTCGGCTAATAGTAGCTCGATTATAGTGAAATTGAGGATCAAAGACCAAAAAAAAAAAAAAAAAAAAGAAGTGCTATAGAGAAGAGGACCCTGCTTTGCTAAATGGCCTTCGAAAGTTGCAAGATTTTTTTTTTTTTTTAATTTTTATTTTGTTTTTTATTTTATCTTTTGGTGGGGTGGAATGGAAGGTAAGTTGCAAGGGTTCTCTCAACCAGGCTTCTGGAGGATGGCTGGTCTGGTTACCTGAGTAATTTGCTCAACAACGAGCTTCGTTCGACCACCTTGGGCCGACCTGCTGCCTTACCAGCCTTAATGGGCCTGAGTTGATCCAAATAGAGATATTGGTTCCCCTGCTCCATTTGTTGTAATTGTTACGCAGCATCCTGGACTTGTTTGCTTGAAAGTTGAAACTAAACACAGAGAGTACTCCAGTGTTTATCTCATGTTAAAGTTGGGACCGAGCTTAAGCCAAGATTAAGATACTGCACATGTCCCCTTTTTTTAAAAAAAAAATAAAATGAACTACGTGGTGCATGGTCAAGATTTAAAGTTTATTCGAAACTTTTGATTTTTGAACTATGTAATTCCGATTTAGTAAAAATAAGTATTTAAATCTAGAATTAACTGAGTAGACTTGAGCTTTGAGCGAATCTAGTTCTGAGGGAAATTAGTGACCCTCAAGATATTTACCAAATCGAGTCAAGATTTCATTAGGTGTGATGTGTGCGATGGTGACCGATAGAATGGCCCTTTAATGCTTAACCCAACAATAAATGAAAGACAAATACATAAAACACACAACTTGAGTATTTTTTGTGGGTGTCTATCAGATTAGTAGTAAATCTTGTCAAGGCTGCTATTATCCAGAAGGCAAATTCCACCCAGATGAATTCATGCCTCCTTCCCTAATAAAATCAAGTCATCGGGATGGGATAGTTGGGCCAACAAAGTCCATTCAACTGTTGTTAACATTCATATTCATAAAGTTTGAGCACCACAATCACTATGAAGTATCTGAGTTGCATCATCAAAAGGAAATTTCTTGTGGTGGCCATCGTCTAATTTCCCCCTGCGTGTGCTTTTGCCCCAAAAAAAAAAAAAGAAAAACAGATAAAAGTATGGACACGCCTCTCCGCTGAAAGCTCAAGCACAACTGTGCAAGTTTTAGGTGGTTTGGCTTTGACTTGGCTTCATCACCTGTCCAAAAAGTCCCCAGTCCAATTTGACCCTTCTGTTACGTAGCAATAACAATATGATAGACACTGGATCCCATACATATATTCAACGGCACGTGATCTTCTATGGGAAAGAGAAAGAGAGCCCCCAAAAAAATTACCATAAATTCTCACTAAATTATTGCCTGTCCAGGAATTTAATATATATTATCTATAATTGTGGAACAATAGTAAGCAACTAAATTTTTGTGTTCTTAATTACCAACTAAATACCCAGGAGGTTTTTGTTAGAAGCCAGCCAAATGGAGGGGAAATGAAAAACCAATCAATAATTAGTCAATTTTATTAACTAAATGCTATCTTTTACAATAAAATCACACGGTTGTCTCAAAGTTTAAATAGCATTATTATTTGTGAGTTTTGATCACGACAACTATTTATATCAAGCTTTCTTTTTTTTTTCCCCTTTAATTTCTTGGATTGGAGTTCGTAGTATAAAGCTAAGAGCATTCCTAGCCACTGGCCTGCCATGTCAGCAAAAGTTCCACAATTTTAGAACTTACATTCCATCACTTCTCCAACATATGGAACTCCAATTTTAATCATCCAATAAAAATATTTGTCATGGACCCACCTTATAACACACAACTTATTTTTTAAATCATTTAAAAATTATATACTTACTTTAAAAAAAAACTAAAAAAACATTTAAAAAAGCCCAAACTTACACGCGGGGGAGCACGCCACGCGGGGAGACACACGCAGGCGTGCTCCCCCGCTTGTCACCTTTTTCCTTCTCCTTTCATTTTGCGATACTTGTCCAGGTGGGGGCTGCATTCCTCTTCCCTCCCTCACGCTGCGGATGCTCTAAGGCAAATGTACTATAAAAAGCAGAAGGTCCTATTAAAATAGGAAATTCTAAAATCTAGCGAAACTTTTTCCTTTTTCTGGAGAAAAATAAAGGAATTGTTATTATTATAAAAGATGGATCCGCTACAACGACAGTAACAATATCACTAGGATACCCATTAAACATATTCGATTACTACTAATTAGTGTTATAAATACCACACCGTACTGTCCGGTATCGGCTGAAATGTACCGTTCTAGTCAAGAAACGGTACAAGTTATTGTCTGGTATTGTAGAGGTCGAATACCAATCAATACCGCTTTGTTAGCATCAAATACCGAGCGGTATCGATAATTTCGGTCAAATACCGCCCGGTACACTAAATTTTAAATTTTTTGTACTTTAATTCTTTAAATTTTTTGAAATTCAAATGCGGTACGAGCCTGATACAACGGTATATAAATCCGATATATCTCGTTCCAGTAAAAAAAGGTATAATAATCGGTACGATATTTATAACTTTGCTACTAATACTAAAGGCTAAATGGGACATAGAAAGTGTTTATCACTTATTAAGTAATATTTATGATTAAGTGATTCCAAATTAATTATGCTTATTCTATTAATCATATCTTTAAAGTTCAATGAATAAATCCAGAAGGGTACCAATTAGTGATAGTTAAGATAGAAAGATGACAAAGTTTTTTATAGATGAGTTAGACAGTTAGAATAAGTTAAATTAACATAAATGAGTGCATAATCGTTACGAAGTGTAAGGAAGTTTTTTCCCCCCTGCAAAATAAAGGAAGAATTTATTAATAATCAGTAATTTATCAAATTACACTTACAACATAGGTTAGACTGAAATAAATACGAATCTTATAATCAAAATACAATCTCCATTTAAAAAAAAAACCAACCGTTTACTCATTGATTACTCGGCTTCCCACTTATACCACTGTTTTTCAACACAACTTGAAGAAGAGATTTGTAGATCTGAAGAAACTTCTTGTTGGAAGTTTTGCTGATGTAGGTGAGGAAGTGGACTATGAGAAGGATAGGTGATTAGGTTAGTGCCCAAAATTGGAGCACCTGCACCATGGAAGTGAGGTTGGATACAAGATATTCACACTTAAGTGCGGTTGGATACAAGATAATCACAGCTACATTCAATTTTGTAACAATATTTTATTACTTATATTTTTAGGTACGGGAAATGTGCAGCCAATTGACTAGCAACACATGATCTGTTACTTTATTTCATAGTATTGTGAAATGAAGTTTTGTATGGAGACATTCTTTGTATCCTCTATAAAAATATCTAGAAAATTTTTTTTTACAGAATGACTACCTTAATTGTATTTTACCCAAAGTTATAGATATGGTACTGGTGATTGCAGCGTTATTTCACTGAAACGAGACAAACTGAATTTACGTACCATTGTATCGGACTCATACTATTTTGAATTTCAAAAAAATTGAAATTTAATGTATCGAACGATATTTGACCGAAAATATTAGTATAGCTCGACATTTAATAGTGTAGAGTGGTATTAACCGATAGTTGATCGATATAATATCGAATAATAATTTGTACTATTTTTTAACTGGTACGGCACACATCGATCGGCATTGGATGATGCAGTACGGTATCAGCCTTTGCTTGGCGCTTTCTGTCAATGTTGAACGTAAAGGGCACCGTACGATGATCTGTCCTATAATAACCAGCCGCTCCCTGACCCGACAATCATATTTTTCACTCAGGGGCCCCACATACCCACACAAAGTCAGGGCTACGACGTGCACATCTCGGTTTGGGATCCACACGCCATTAAGAGTGACCCCACCCCTGACCCTGACTAGTTGGGTTACTGTGCCCGTGGTAGGATCAGACGGCCATGGGGTGGGGTCCTTCGGAAGGGCTCTGAGTCACCTGTTGATTAGGGATGGTAACTGTGACGGTGCCCGCAGGACAAGGCAACTTTTTCATGTAATGCCAACCACTTTGACTGGTTCATGGCCTCATCCACCCAAAATTCACTGTTTTCCCCCCTCAACACCACCGATTAGATTCGAATAATTTCACATTTCTTACGAAAATATGATCAAGTACGCAAATGTGACAGCGACTTCAGAACATTAACATCAGATCATTAAAATATAACCAATCAAAATCACATATCGAGCAATTTGAGTTTAAATAATGTACAAAACATTTTAAAACAAGCGTAGCAATAAAGGTAGGCAAGCATCTTACTCACAATCCAAAAAACAAACCTTGATTTACAATACTTTGTGGCTTTCGTACCATTGAAATCCAGAGTACGTGTAAATATATAGTGCAGTAGGGCTCCGCCTCTCCCCACTGGATTGTGCACATAGGAAAGCGAGAAAACAGGGTAGACGAAACTCCCCACATTCTTTTGACTTCTAAATATGGAAGCGTCTGACTGAACAAGCCACTGAAGAACGTCGAAAATTTCCTATCAAGGAACAAAGAATTCCTTCTATTTAACTACTAATGCTTCCCATACTTCCCTGGAAAGAATTATGATTTTCACTTCATTCTCAAGCAAAGAAATATTACAACAAATCCCCCCCTCCCCCCCCAAAAAAACGGTGTAGGCCAAGCCAAACTTAACAACACAAAGAGCTTGTAATGGCAAATCCGCTTCCTGGGTTACTCATCCAGGCACTTACTACCCACATCTACACTTTATACTCGCAATTTCTATGCATCTGTAAATATATATAACACCCTAGATGGGTACCTGCACCGACAACGAGTGACCTTCAAATGCGCTGGTTCAAAGTTCAGACATTTAGACCAATGCCCAACTTAACTGACTTCTATTCATTTGGCTTATCAATCACTTCATCAGGACCAATTCTTCCCGAGCCGTGAGCTCCCATTCTGCCAAAGGCAGCAGAGAGGCCTTTGAAACTGCTACTTCCCTCACTAGGTGTCCAAGACTGCCTTGATGATCTTCTCATCAGCTTTGAGGAGCTGATGGTATTCTCAATGTCTTCAGGGTCTGAACTTAGCTGGGCAACCACTAGACAGGCAATGCTGCTCCTGCAAAATGGGCAAACGGGTGGGTTTACCGATGCGGTTGTTGGGTTCGGCTTCTTGTGGCAGCAAAGAGCAAGGGTGCAATGAGCACACATTTGGTGCCCACAATCTCGCACTTCAATTGTACACACTTGATCAAAACATATGCAGCATAGTTCGGTTTCACTACCCTGCGAACATCCACAATTAATCTCATCATTTCCGACCCTACAGAGTGATGAAAACATTAAAATTTTAAACTGGTGAATCAATTTAACAAAAAGAAATCATCACATGACTTTCACGTTGAAATTTGAATCCGTGTTGAGTAAAAGCAAGAAAGCAGAGGAACCAACTAATATTAATATTAGATGGTGTACCAACCATCTTCTTTTTCATCAGCATTTTATACCCTTCCATCTGAAGGGAAAACAAGGTGTTTCTCATCTTTTCAGAACAAGAAAGGCTTGTATTCGCCCCATTCAGAAACGTTCCATTAAAGTTACCCAATCAGGTATGCTTAAGCCAACATGGCTTTAAAGCACAACAAAAACCTACTCACTCAAGTAAAGTTTGTCTCTGAGCTTAATACACATGCTTATTCATTTGCTCTTCATCTATTTCATATTCATTTTCCAGCAGTACTTACTTGAAAGGAGCATAAAAATTACAAAGTTTACCAGAATAATTCATAAATAAGGAGCTTATCTTTCAATTTGAGAAATGTTTCCAATCTTGCACATGCCTAAACATATATAAGCCACGCAAATTTTCAAGCCTGGAAAGAGATAGAAACAGAAAGCTACCTCTGACATTGTATCGTCAATTGCCCCACCATCTGAATGCGATGGAGACTCGATCGAGTAACCCGTTCCTTTTAAGATGGTTTTCTCCCTCTCCCTATTGGCCTCCATTAGAGCCCGTTCAAGCAGAACTTTGGCCTCAGGATTCAGCTCACTGATGAACTTCAATGGAGATGGCCACACAAGAGGCTCTGCTGCTGAAGGGTTTAGAAGGGCGGCACATGCTCCATGCTTGTACTTCAATGCAACCACATATGGTATCCTCCTGAATGTGTCCATGAAACAAGATATTAACTCAGCCACACACATGATAATACAATTCAGGATTTGATTAGCTCATATAAACCCATCATTCGTTTTTGGTAACATTATCCCATTACATTTCATAATCTTGATTCAACAAAGGAACTAAACTAATTACACTAAGTATGTCAAATGTGGCAGGCATGACACACAGTCGAATCGTTTCACAGCTAGATGATTAAGATGAACAAATACTTGATAGCCAGCATAAGAGTTGCATAATGCATCACAAACAGATTTTTTGGACTTTAACTGATGAACATTATCAATGCGATTTGACTCCAAAGAAAAAGAGGGAACCAAAAAGCCATACCCAGATGCATCTCTTTGCAGCCGATCTGCGCCCCATGCCAGCAATTCACGGATACAATCAAGGGATCCTCCCCGGGCGGCCACATGAAGTGGAGTGCTCCCTGGATATCTGCATATAAAATTTCGGATTTCATTGAATACTAAAGGAAATTCAAATTTCACCAACGAGAATGCACCAAATTAAGAGTTTTTTTTTTTTAATGTATTTATTAATTATTATTTACCCATATCCTCCGGTTGAAGCACAGACTAAGGCTCCATTCTCAAGCAAAATATGAACACAATCAGGTCGTCTTTGACGGGCTGCCAAGTGCAGTGGAGTCTCCCCTTTTGCATCCCTAATATTCACAAATCGAGCGTATCCCCTGATTCAATCACGATTCATCCCCCATTTTAGTCAAAACCTCTTCTAGTTATAACAATAATGAGAAACAAAAAGAGAAATTAACATAGGTAAAGGGATGAACCCTACCAAGACATAGCAACATGAGAAGTACGGGCAGCAGAGAGAATGGCTTGGAGGCAGTCTGAATGCCCATAATAGGCAGCATAATGCAAGCATGTTCTTCCCCTCAATGAATCAAACATCAAAATCTAACACAAATTACAGCCATTTCTTAATGAGATTGTGCTGATAATCTGATATAGCCCAAAAATCACATTTTTCTTTTCTTTTTTTATTGAAATTCTAAGAAGAATGCTCAAATTTTCACATCTTTTTAATCATCCAATCAGACTTGTATTGGATTATCGAGAAAGCTGGAAAATGACTTACATTTGCCCGTGCATGAAGTAGCTTTTCCACACATGCGATCTTCCCTCGCATTGCAGCCAACATCAGTGGAGTCTGAAGAATTCAAAAAGAGTAAGAAAAAAATAATAATATATAACCCAAATTCAAGATCAATCAACCATTTCTTAACATTAAACCCCAACCCCTAACAACCCAGAAGCCAGAGATTAAGAAAGAGACTAATACTATACCTGCTTATGGCGATTTAACAAATCGGGGTGCAAAGCTTGCTCCAAAAGCCAAGAAAGAACCTGAAATAGCAAAATCCCACCAAAAAAAAAACAAACAAAAAATCCCGCATTCAAAACACAGAACTATCCAACAAACACAAACTTCAACAAAGAAAGCGAAAATAAAGAAGGGAACAAAATAAAAAAAACAGAGAAAGAAGATAAGAGACCCACATGGATCTGGCCATTAGCAGCGGCCATGTGAAGCAGAGATTGGTGATCATAGAGAGATTCTTGGTGTAACAGAGATGGGTCATCCTCGAGCTCTGATTTAAGGGCGTCTAGGTTCCCCGATTGGGCTGACCCAAATACGCCAGTTTCATGGTGGTTCACTGATGCACAGCTCAAACCCTGACCCATATCTCTCTGTTCAATTTCTCTCTCCTGTTTTCTCACCCACCACCGTGGCGAAGTGGACGAGGTGGCGGTCGGTGGGTGGGTGGGTGGATGGTTGAGGGTGGCGTCGGATTGCAAATATTAAAAGGGCAGATGAGAGCCTTTTAAAGTGCCAGTCGAGAGAGGGAAGCGAGAGAGGGGGGCAAGTATTGAAGTTGGGACACACTGCCCGATGATCTAGAGAGAGGAAGGGGATGGGGAGCGTCAGAAGCGGGCAGTGCGGGCAGCTGACGGTCCTATATCGAATAGGTGAGTACTGTACTGTTGACTGACGGAGGACAGCAAGTCAGATATTTCCCGGGCAATTTGGTCCTTTTCATTTTTTTTATTTAATTACTGGTATGCATTTTTTGGAGATTAGTGATTAGATTAGATTCCTTGCATACTGACTTCGAAATGAATTATTAAGAGATAAAATACAATTACGCGCTAATTATCGACTCATATCTGAGTACACAATCCTCAAGCCCGTCTACATCTCCATCATTTTACATTTCGGTATGCTTGTGTATAGGTCTGTTAATTCAGATGGACAGATAAAATATAAATCAAGTGTATTTAAATTTGAATAGAATATAGATCGAATGTATTTTAAATTCAGATAAAATATAAATCGAATGTATTTCTGTTTTACGGATTTTGAGTGAATCCAACGGGTTTGGAGTGCCTTTTTAGTGAGTTATTTTTTTGTCAAAACCAAAATCTTGACATATTTATTACTTAAAATTGTATGTATTTAATGAACAAACATTCTTATTGTAATTTCTTAAAAGAACATAAAAAAATATTCAAACTTTTCAATATGATATATGAACGCTATGTACTGGTGGACAATGAGTCACATTTAAGTGAGTTGGTTCATATATTAAAATATTAATAATAGTTCGATTCATTCATGGGCCGACCCATCTAAAGCATGATAACAGATTGGAGCAGTTCGATATGTTAATAATACATTTAATGATTCGATATTTTATTAATTAACTTACCATTACCTAATCGTCTATGCTTTATTAATTTATCGATCCTAATACGAATGCAAGTTGGTCCATTACCCAACACTGATATCAAGTTCGAGACTAATTAAAAGGAAACCAAATGAAATAATATTATAGACGCACAACATATTACAATTATTTATTAATTATAACGTCAAAATTTTAGATTATTATAGAATAATATTATTTAAAATGCGATGAAGCATATTTATTTTACTATGAATATAATGGTACGACTTGAACATTTTTAATACTTTCTAAATTAATTTTCTTAAAACTAGATATTTCATGCCTATTTTATAAATTGCTTTATTTATAAGTTGTATATGATGTTATCTTATGGGAATAAATTTGAAAAAGAGTGAACACCATCGTCTAATTTACGAAGGGATGCGATAGTTATACAACGTCTCTCTAAACGATTCATTATAATTAAAAACTATTATTGTTAAGGGGAAAAAATTACAGAAAAATACAAAAATAATGTTATAATATTCGAATTGAGCGGGCGGGTTCGAGTTCGACCCTAAACTTTGCGGGTTTTTTGAGTTCGGTTTATTCCGAATTTGGGTCAAGAAAATCGTGTTCAAAATTCAAAACTTTCGGACGGATTTGGGTCAGGTCAGTTTTTATCAGGTCTATTTGTATATGATAAAGGGGCCATCGTTAATAAGATTATAATTAAACCAACCCAGTGCAATGAGCCTTTGGACCTAGACTTAGGCTTTGTTCTTTTCGTAGTTTAATGAACCCAATTCACTCATTTTCACTCCCATCCACTCCTTCCTTCTCTTTCCCACATCTTCTCACACTTTAAAAAAAATATCACTCATTCACACTCCTTCCCACTCTCGTCCACTTTCACGCACTCCTTCCCATTCCTTCATATAACTATTATTTTTCATACTTTGAAAACTATTATGATTTATGTAATTGTGTGTACGAATAATCTGACAACAATTATAAAAAGTTTTATTTATTTTATGGATGTGATGGAAATATTTGTTAGTCATGCCGAAAATTATGGATGATATAATTTTTGTTATATATATTGAAGAAATAATAATTTTTCTAGTTTGTTAAGCAAATGTTATTTTTTTTTAGACTAGTAGATATTTTGAATTTCATTCTGTATGTGGTATATGTGCTTAATTTTTTTTTACATTGGTTATGAAATATTTGTTATAGGCCATCAAAGCGTGAATGGTTGTTGCTATATGTGTAACAAATTTATTTTTCGCTCATCGTAATTTGTGGCCAAATTTGCAGATATTTTTTTCTGGCATAATGAAGAAACGTGTAAATTTTTTTGGCGTTTTTTGTAATTCGTGACAAGAAGTGTAGATGTATTATACATGTATTTTGAGAGATAATTTTTCCGCTTGCGTTAGTAATAAAATATTGGAAGTTCTTCACACAAATTTCAGATAATTATTTTTCATGTACTGAGGGTCTGTTCTTTTCGTAGGGAAATATGGATTGGTAAATGGATAAAGTTTGTTAAGATTGATAGAAGTGGGTTAAAGTAGGTTGAAGGTAGGTATTTTTTTTATTGAAGTGGGTTGAAGTAAATATTTTTTTGTTAAAGTGGGTTGAAGTAGGTTGAAGTAGGTTGAATTTTTTTTTTATATATATGATGGATAGAATTTGATTAAAATAGTGAAAAATGGGTTGAAATAGGTTAAAGTAGAATAAAGTTGGTTAAAGTTAGTTGAAGTGGATTAAAGTTGATTGAAGTTGGTATTTTTATTGAAGTTCGTGAAATGGATTGATGTGAGTTGAAGTTAGTTGAGGTTAGTAAATTTGGATTTACCGACGAAAAGAACAAGGCCTGAACATATGCGTATTTTTTCGTTGCTCGTATTTGGTTAATATGTGAAAAAAAATACCTCCGTTATTTGTTTTATAAATAACGAAAATTATAATTTTTTTGGGGTAACAACGGTTGTAAAACAATATTTTGTACCTGAGTCAATACAGGAAAATATTTTTTTTATCTAAAAATTTTTTTTCATCGCTAATTACTATCATAAATAAAAGATTGCATTAAAAAAATAAAATACATAACTTACATTAACTCTCCCACTACATTCAACTTTTTCCCACTCTTTCCCCCCTTTCCCACACTTTAAAAAAAATACCATTCCTACTAACTCGCACCCACTGCTTCCCCCCTTCCCACTCCCATCCAACCCACACCTGCAATTTCCCAACGAAAAGGATAGGGCCTTAGTAAAATCGAATCAAAGTCATAAGTGTTGAACCAATTGTGTGTTTGGTAGGGTTGAAAATTATTTCTCTAGAAAATAATTTTTCATATAAAATGATTTTTCAACTCATATATTCAGTTGTTTGGTAAAGAAAAAAATGAACAAAACAAGCTAAAAATGATTTTCCTTTAAAAAAATGAAATAACATGATAAACGTTGAACTATCAGAGGTCACTATGAGAGGCGATGCTCTCAGCGACTGAGTTCGACTCCATCAAAATTCGCTAGCCAGTCATGATGCACAAGAAATGAGGCCGGTAGGCGAAGCACAAGGAGATTGCCAACGCAAGTCTGGAGGTGATGGAGGTCAAATTTGTAGCAAATCAGATCTCTACTGATGCTATTGTTCTGGAACATAACCCTAACATCGGGCAGATGCGTTAGGGGGATAGAATGGATCAAGAAACTGCGCCTGCTGTGGAAGTTGAAGAACCACATCCTACTGAACAGAACACAGAGAGCTGTGATAAAGCAGAGTCAAAGGATGAAGACGTGGGCTTAAAGAGGACTTTCCGATCTCGGTTCAGGGGAAATCGAGAACCTGCGAAAGGTATGCGTTTGCATTATGTTGAGCCGGAATTGGTTGATTCACAATGTATTGTCAATATTACTGCTGAGGATGTGGCTGATGAGATCCAATTATGGGCTACAGCTTTGGTTGGATATGTTGTTGGACCCATGCCTAAACTTGGCACACTAACAACTTTCGTTGAAAAGCGTTGGAATTTTGTGTCCCGGCCCAAGTGCTCTGCCATCCATCGGGGTGGTATATGTTTCGGTTTGACACACGGGAGGATATGGAACCTGTTATAAAAGTGAGACCATGGTTGGTGGCCAATCGTTCCCTTGTGCTGAAACCTTGGACGCTAGGATTCAAGTTTGATCAGGGGGCTATGTGTAAAGTGCCATTGGATAACCTCTATTTGATGATAGATGCACTGCCTTCAAAGAACGAATTGCATACTCTAGAGTGTTGGTTGAAGCTAATGTATTTACCTCTCCTCCTAAAACCATATGAGTCAGAGATCCATTTAGCAATGTTACAAAGCAGATAGTGCATTACGAATAGGCTCCTTATTACTGTACCAAATGTAAGCAGCTGGGACATGAGGAAGTGAGTTGCTCTAGTCAACCCATAAGATCAATTTAGGTACCCAAACCCAAGGCTACACCTGAAGGCCCTAATCAGCCTGACTCGGTAACTGATACAGGGCCTCCCATTGCTGTAACTGATCAGTGGCATGTGGAAGCAGCCACACCAGCGCATGAGGCGATTACCAATGCACCATCACTGTGTCTGAAACGCGCGGCAAAAAAGACCATATGATTCTCAGGTAGATTGCGAACAGGCCAACTGTCACAGTCAGAAATTCTTACACTTTCTAATGAATTCAACACACTGGGAGATGGACAGCAGCATACTGAGGCTTCCACTGGATCTGGCATGAGCAAATTGACAAGGCCCGAAGTATGGGGAGAGCACTGGGGCAACCACCCAGTATATGATTGTCATTTGCTGGAATGTTAGGGGTCTAAATGACCCCTTGAAGCAGAGTGAGGTGCAGTAGGAAATACTAAAACATCACCCTGCTATTTTTGGGTTGGTGGAAACTAGAGTGCAAAATCAAAATGCTTTGCGGATTGCAACCAAGTTGTTTCCCTAGTATGTGTTTTTTGAAAATTATAATAGGCATCATAATGGTCGAATCTGGCTGTTTTGGTTGCCCTAATTATGTGCTAATGTGCTTAAAAGTACAAGTCAACTAGTCCATTGCTCAGTTGATTATGGTGTGAATGCTTTTATGGGAGCTTTTACTTTTATTTATGGTCATAACCAAGCAGTGTTACGACAGGGTCTGTGGCAAGATCTGTGTGCTAGTAACATGACCTATCCTTGGATTTTGCTTGGTGATTTTAATGTTGTTATGAGTCAGGATAAAAGAATATCATGTGTGTCCTTTCCCCAGAATGAGATTGATGAGTTTGTGGAGTGCTCTGCAACGCTTGGGTTAAGTGATGTGTCTGCTATGGGCCACTTTTATACCTGGAACAATAGACAGGAAGAAGGGATGCAAGTATGGTCGAAAGTATGGTCGAAAATTGATCGAGTCCTACTTAATCCAGTAGTCATGGAATGTCCTTGGCCTATCTTAACTGAGTTCAAAGGGCCTGGCATCTCAGATCATTGTCTCCTATGGGTGACTATACAGGACCAGTTTAAGGGATCTAGGAAGCCTTTTAAGTTTCTGAATGCATGGGTTGAGCACGGTGATTTTAAGGGTATAGTTCAAACTTGTTGGAGCATGTCTGTAAAGGGCCGCTTGATGTACTAGACTGTCACTAGGCTGAAGCATATGAAGGGGCAGTTCAAGCAATTACATGCGAGTATTTTAAGGGAATTGCGGACAGAGTGCAAACATTGCATATTAAACTTATGCAAGTTCAAGAAGAATTATCTAAAGATCCCTCTTCCAGTCAGTTGCAGCAACTTGAACAAACTATTTGAGAATCCTATATTAAATATAGGAAGCTTGAAGAAGATATCCTCAGGCAAAGAGCGAAACAGGAGCATATGCGGCTAAGTGATGAAAACTCTCGGTACTTTCATGCTATCATCAACCAAAGGAATAGGCAAAATTTCATACATAAAGTCCTCAACTTGCAAGGTGAGGAATGTTTGTCTCCATCCATTGTTGCTGATGCTTTTGTAAACTTCTATAAGCAACTGCTGGATACTTCCCATCCCGTCCAACCACTAAAACTGGAATGGATTGAGCAAGGTGCAATATTATTTGCAGAGCACCAGCAGCTACTTATAGCACCGGGGTTACTCCTGAGGAAATTCATACTGCCCTATTTAGCATGGACAAGAATAAAGCGCCTAGTTGAGATGGGTATACCGTTGGTTTCTTCTAAGTGGCTTGGAGGATAATTGGGCCGGAGATCTGCGAATCTATCATGACATTCTTTAGAAATGGCAAGCTACTTCGACAGATTAATAGTACTTTGATTACCTTAGTTGCCAAGAAGGCCAATGCATCTAAGGTCATAGAATTCCAGCCGATCGCGCTCTGTAACGTCTTATATAAACTTATTGCTAAGGTTCGGGCTGCTAGACTCCAAGGTGTGCTTCCCACGCTAGTCAGCGTAAGCCAGAGTGCATTTGTGAAAGGAAGATCGATTATGGATAATATGATGCTTGCTCATCGACTAGTAAGACATTATGAGCGAAAGCACATATCTCGACGAGCTCTGCTGAAGATTGATATATGTAAAGCCTATGACACTGTGAACTGGGAATTCTTAGAAGCATTGTTGCTGGCTTTTGGGTTCCCTGTAGATTTTGTCAGACTTGTCATGGTATGTATAACTACCACATCATTTTCAGTTAACATTAATAGGACCCCATGCGGATGTTTTCTCGGGGCCCGGGGGCTCAAACAAGGGGATCCACTTTCGCCTTGCTTATTTGTTTTATCTATGGAGGTATTATCTAGAGGGTTGGGAATGGCCGTGCGAGACAGAGAGTTCCACTTTCATCTGAGGTGCAGTAGAGTAAACTCTGCCATTTAATATTTGCTGACAACCTCCTCCTTTTCTTAAGAGGAGATTTGGGGTCTATCAATGTGTTATGGAGATGTTTCCAACAGTTTGGGCATATGTCTGGACTAATTGCCAACCCAGACAAATTTGAGATTTGCTTAGGTAGTGTACCACCTACTAATGCCAGAGATATTGTACAACATACTAGGTTCTCAATAGACTCCTTTCCTTTCCGGTATCTTGGGCTACCACTCTCCACCAAAACACTCACCCATTCTCTATGTCAACCACCACTAGACAAAATTAAGCAAAAAATATATTCGTGGACTGCCAAAAGACTATCTTATGCTGGGAGAAAAGTTCTGATTCAATCTGTACTAGCAGGGGTCATTACGTTTTGGTCATCCGTATTCCTCTTGCCCAAACACATTGTTTGCTGCATTGAGAGCCTATGTAGTAGGTTTTGGTCTGGAGCTGCTGATACTAAGAAGTCAGCACTTGTGGGATGGCCTAATTAAAGTATGTCAGCCCATTTAGTATGGTGGACTAGGATTTAAAGAAGTCCTGGCTTGGAATAAGGCACTCTGCTCGAGATGGATTTGATGTGCAACTCAGTTTTTGCTCAGTGGGCATTGCATTATATGGTCAAACGCGACAGTCTCTTCTCTACTCAAGCGCGTATTGGAGATGCATGGGGATGGAAGACAATTATTTCCCTTCGAAATGACATCACACGTATTGCTGGGTCTGCTGATGAGCCGAACAAATGCCTCTAAACAACTAAGTATCAGGTTAGTAAGTGGTACGAGTTCTTCAAATCTGACGGGACAAAAGTCTTGTAACGCCTCCAACCCTAAGGTCAGGAGTGTTAGCGTTTTTCTTTAAATCTTGGGACGAAACGGACACAGTTTCCCCTGAAAACTGACCGTTTCCCAAGCTTAAAGCCTTACATTGAATTCCCTGCAATTAAACGTAATAATAAAATCAACTCAATGGCTACCCGCCGGAGTTCACAGCTCTATGGACCACCGGCCCAGAGCATATCAACCAGCGCAGTTCAATACTAAAATAAAGGTACAACTCCACGGACCACATGTCCGGAGTATTGGGGGTTACATTCTAATTATAAACAATCTTAGCTAACCGATGATCGACTCACATGGCCGCACGGTGCGACTCTAGATGATATGCAATACAGGCACACAAGGACTTAAATGACATAACAATAAACCATACATCACAATACAATTTGCAGCTCTCATATATAGAATAAGTAACTTTGCTCCTAGAACAGCAATAACTCCGTCTCGACTTACGTAGGATTTCAGAGACCTGGGAAGGCAACAGTAAGAAATGGGAATGAGCAATTAGCGCTCATTGGGTAACCCCTTTTCCTAAAACAATGCTTAAATGCAATAATAACTTACAACAACTATTTGTAATTCCTTCTCTTTGAAGAGCCCACCTATCGTAGAGTATGTTCCAATCATAATGCAAGAGAAAAAGCCTTTGCACCTCCCGCTTAACCACAACAGTAGCTATACTTAATAAACTTACCAGGAGACCTTCATATGAACTCATAAACGCAATGAAATAGAGGGTTTAGCCCGCAAATACCCCTGGCTGGGATATCTGTTACAAAAGGCTCCTCCATCGCTAAAACTTTATACGTGATGCTAAATACATTAGCGAGGCTGATTTATGTCATATAATTTAAATCGTACGGAATCATTAAGATTTCGTTAAAGATGCTATCAGGTGGTAAGCTATATGAATTTAGCAATGACGCTAGAACAACCACCATGTTCAATGCGAGACAATCTCTAAACTGATGACTTTACTATACCACACTGTAGCCGGTCATATGCAAGAATAGATTTCTGTGGGAAAACATAGAACGATAACCATAAAATAAGGCATAGAATTAGGTCATGTGATTAGTAAACTATTTACTAATAATGTAGCAAAATAACCTTTGAACTTCACATTCTTATTTCTTAAAAGTAATACATTTTATAAACTATCATAGGAACTGAGAGTCTCCTTTGACTACGTTTCTCTATCCGTCGTCGGGCTTTATAACGTATGACTCTACTGCATTTTAGCAAAGCTATGAGACATGTAACTTCAACTTATGCCCACTGGCAAAATCATGAAATACTGAACTTTGAATTCTCTACCTACTGGCAGAGAAATGAAAAACTGAGCTTTGAATTCTCTACCTTCTGACAGAGAAATGAAATACTAAACTTTGAATTCTCTACCTACTGGCAGAGAAATGAAAAACTGAGCTTTGAATTCTCTGCCTTCTGACAGAGAAATGAAATACTGAACTTTGAATTCTCTGCCTGCTCGCAGAGAAATGAAAAACTGAGCTTTGAATCCTCTGCCTTCTGGCAGAGAAATGAAATATTGAGCTTTGAATTCTCTGCCTTTTGGCAGAGAAATGAAAAACTGAGTTTTGAATTCTCTGCCTTCTGACATAGAAATGAAATACTGAACTTTGAATTCTCTGCCTACTGGCAGAGAAATGAAATACTGAGCTTTGAATCCTCTGCCTTCTGGCAGAGAAATGAAATATTGAGCTTTGAATTCTCTACCTACTGGCAGATAAATGAAAAACTGAGCTTTGAATTCTCTGCCTTCTGGCAGAGAAATGAAATACTGAGCTTTGAATCCTCTGCCTTCTGGCAGAAAAATGAAATACTGAGTTTTGAATTCTTTGCCTTTTGGCAGAGAAATGAAAAACTGAGTTTTGAATTCTCTGCCTTCTGACAGAGAAATGAAATACTGAGCTTTGAATTCTCTGCCTACCGGCAGAGAAATGAAAAACTGAGCCTTGAATCCTCTGCCTTCTGGCAGAGAAATGAAATACTGAGTTTTGAATTCTCTGCCTACTGGCAGAGAAATGAAAAATTGAGTTTTGAATTCTCTGCCTTCTGACAGAGAAATGAAATACTGAGCTTTGCATTCTCTGCCTACGGGCAGAGGAATGAAAAACTGAGTTTTGAGTTCTCTGCCTTCTGGCAGAGAAATGAAAAACTGAGCATTGAAGCATAAAAGTTGAAGTTACATGTAAACTCCTAGGGCGGTACTGGGTTGGTTAAGCTAAGAAGCCAATCGAAATCTCATCGATCCAATGAGTTAAGGTAGTTTCATTACTAATGACTTGTCAATAAAACATGTGGCCGATAAAACATTTAGGAATGCTTAGAAATCAGATAAATAAACATTTATAACTATATCATATCTATGCAAGCATTATAAACGATGAATACCTGCAATCAATGAACTATATATAAGCGAGAAACTTTATACAGTCGATAGCTTTATATAACTGACATACTATATATGATAAATGAACTACGTATGAATCAATAAACTTTAGAAAATCGATAAACCACATATAAATCAATAAGCTTTATATACTCAATGAACCTTCTATATTTGATAACAATAACGATATATAATCATTAAATCGCTAAACCTCATAAATCGATGAATCAATAAACTTCATATACGTCGATGAATCGCTACGCTTCATGTAAATCGATAGATCGTTATCAAATCGAATAACTCCTGATATAACCGATTATAATTCGATAACTATATAGATAATTAAATGTATTTCACATAATCGAGAAACTATATATAATCGATAAACTTGATTTCTTGAATTATTAGCAATTAATTCGAATTCAACTTGAACGAACTATAATCAATAAACTTTCAGTGAAATTAATAAAAATTAGGAGGAAGAGGATACCCACCTCGCCTCCAAGCTCTGGGCCCATACAAGGGTTGTCCCTCGTACTACTGTTGCTCTCTTCATCCCTCGAATCACATGTGTAACCCATTAACTTTAGTCAATTAGTCATTATAACTCACTTAAAACCACTAAACTAACCATAATCAAGTCGGTTCTATCTTTCGAATCACAAACCCTAAACTCCCCCTATCCATGGCAATATCACCCACACAATCCACACTTAGTTCTCTCATTATTTTCATTCACAATTGATTAGGATGTGCTTGAACATCCTTAATTCAACACAACTACATTGAAATTCATATCCACCCCACCAGCCGTCGTTCGCTATGCTCCTCTCAATCCCACAACTACAAAATTCCATTTAAACATCCAAAATAATCCAAGAAACTTATCAATAAATATGTATCCAAGCCAAATGCATCATTCACTACCAACGATTTAAGCATAAGCATTGATAATTGAATCAAGAGGGGATTAGGGTTTACCTGTTCATCCCCTCCATATGAACGCAAGAGAGAGAGAGGAGCTGGGGTTTCCGGCAGGTGGCGGTCGGGACGGTGAGCCGGCGACCGGAACGGCAGCAGCTTGCCAGCGTCTGGCCGGTGATGTCAAAAACAGAGGAGGCGAACCTCCTCTTTACACACACGCGCGAGCAAGAGAAGGGGAGAGAGAGAGGGGTGGTGTCGGCGACTGCCCGGGCGGCCAAACGGCGGCCGGCGATCGACAACCGGCAGGTGCCATGGCCGGTAGCAGCGAAGGCAGAGGAGAGAAGGGGGGAGGGTCGCGCAGTGTCGGGAAGGAGGGGGGTTTCACGCGTGTTTGCCCCCTTTTTCCCTTTTATTTTTTTTCTTTTTTTTTTCCGTTGAAACTAATAAACACTTACCAACTCGCTAAACTCGGACCTCCATTGGTAACCCGTACTAATCGTTAGTTGGGTTGCTCGCCCTTTGATTAAATTAAGGCTCGATTCAATAAACTGCAGGATTATTCTCAAAATTCGATATTCTAATCGTATTCGGGAATCCGCTCAATGTGGTACCCAATAATAGCCTTAATAACAATAAAACTAATGATAATGATAATAAGAATATTCCTTTCAATAAATTCAGCATTTACACAGGCACATCGATATTATTTCAATTTATAACGATATAAAATAACGAAATCTGCTTAACGAAGGGAATTAAAAATCCCGGGTGTTACAAGTCTATTGGTGGAAAGTGGTCTGGCGCAGTTAGGCTTAGGAAAGACATAAATTCATCATGTGGCTAGCTGTTAGAAAATCACTAGCCACAGGAACTATGCTGAAAGAGAGGGGAATGAATGCCTCGGACGAGTGTGTTTTTTGTGCATTAGCAGGTGGAGATTCATGTAATCATTTGTTCTTTAAGTGCTCTTTCACGAGTGAAGTTTGGAGGCAGGTTCTCCTATGGGCTAGAATGGCTCAAAGGCAGTGGACATTTCAAAGAGAGATGCGGTGGTATGCAAAACATTATAAAGGTTCGTCGCATATTAGTACTTGGCATAAAACTATTTTTTCCGGTGCAATATATGAACTCTGGAAAGAACGTAACTCCAGGAAGTATCAACTTAAGAGTCGAGATTTGGATGCTATTGTTCGAACTATAGAGATAACAGCTTGTATCAGGGCTGACGCTCATGTAGCTAATTGGAACGAGCAGGTGAGGATTAGATGATGTATCTGGAATTACTGCTTTGCGAAATCAATGCTAATTATTTGCTTTTTCCCCAAAAAAAATAATCATATGTCAAGGAAATAGAGATGGAAGAGAAAAAGAGTGTGACGCTGTGTGAGAGCCCAAGAAACGTAAAATTAAC
Organism: Carnegiea gigantea; assembly: GCA_029747015.1. Classification (NCBI taxonomy): domain Eukaryota; kingdom Viridiplantae; phylum Streptophyta; class Magnoliopsida; order Caryophyllales; family Cactaceae; genus Carnegiea; species Carnegiea gigantea. Next base: position 110,339 of record JAKOGI010000003.1, on the reverse strand, counting down.
TTCCGCTCTATTCAAAATGAAAATATTTTTTTTCATTTTAGGAAAAGTGATTTTCCCCGGAAAACAAATTTCCTCTTCTTATTTTACCAAATATCGTAAAATGAGAAAATTATTTTTGACGAAAATGATTTTCACCCCTACCAAATACACCCCAAGTCCAGCATGACTTGACTTAACTCAACTGCCTCAAATTTCTCTTTTACATAAGCATGGAAAATAGTATAGAACACTAGATGGCACATGAGAATTTGTTTACATTGGTGTTAACATGATGAGTTTGACAAGGTCTAGATTCTTTTTCCCTTTTGACATAATTTTTTAAAAAAGTTTTAAATATAGTTCATTATTAAGTAATTGAATTCATAGTCAGGTTTGAAATTTTATTTTTGATTTTCAAATTTTGGTCCAAGAACCTCTCTATCTTTTTTTTAAAAAAAATTTTCGGATCAATATCCAAATCTAAAATTTACCTTTACATTCAGTGTGAAATGAGACATTTTTCCCCCAAAAAACCAAAACGTATTATTTTAGAGAGAGAGAGAGAGAGAGGGGGGGAGGGAGGGAGGGAGAGAGAGGGGGAGAACTTTAAGCTTAGCACCAAGCCAACTAATACACATTCAGGTTTGAGCCGAACCTTAATTCTCTGGCTTCATGAATTCCACGCCGAACTCAAGTTCATCTTATATCTAAACGAGATGGGGTTCAAGCTATGTGCTAAGCCACTAAGTTACCTTCTGTGCACAGTTCACATAAGGCACCAAAATGGCGGTGTTCAAGGCTACCTTAAACTCACTTCGATTATAATTCTAAGATGCATGACATTGAAGTAAATCTAGTTTGGTAACACAAGCTACATGGATAGTCGATAGTTGTTCGAGTAACGGATAAACGGTTTTGGTGATGGATTGCCGTTATACTTTGATTATTAGCAAATAGTTGTTTAATTAAGCAGTCAAATAAGTTGCACATAAGTTTAACTGTTAGATTTATTGATAAACGAGCATTGATATAAAAAGGATATTTTTGACCGTTGCCACCCACAAAACCCAAAAAAAAAGAAAGAAAAGTGAAATACTATTTTGGAGTGTCGAAATTACAAATCTTACTACAAATGTCATGAAAAAGTCAGCCAAATTTTAGTTAGCTAACTGAAAATTAATATATATGGATTGTTAGTTTTTTCGACGTTGACAAAGTACTAATACTATTCCAAACAAAGCCGACACTGAGTACAGGCATAAATATTATGGTTATATCGACGATAACTTAGTTATAGCTCTCATAAATATCCACCAAAATAGATTTTTCTTTTCTTAATTGTAATATCATAATAATAACAATATCGCACACAGAATGCAGATCATGGTTGTATCAATGATAGTTTGGTTATAGCTCTCGAAAAGATCCGAAATCTCCCTAGTACTGAGACTCAAAGAATTGCAGGACCACTTGCCCAATGTTTCCTCGCCACATCCCCCTCTGCATCACGGACCCAAAGTCATACCATACCCGTCCTCTCCCACACGTAGCACCAATGTTCGTCTTCCACACACCCCCAATTGGCGAGCACCAGAGTTGTCACGATGTCTGAGTGAGCACCATCATCTCCATCCGACGCAAAATGCCACCTTGAACCTTCAACAACGTTTGAGGCCCTTGCACTCAAATTAAATTACTAAGGTCATGACCAGGATTACCAAATAAGGAAGAATATGCTTAGGACAGCCTCTGTAGTTAGCTGCAAATGGCTCACAATAGCTACTTCTTAGCTAAATCTCTAGGACAATAGGTGAGTGAGTTATTACATTTACTTTTTGTGAGTTATAGCTCATAATAACTATGCTAACCTTAGTTATGTTGCGTGGTATTTTTGAAGTATATTAGGATATTTGGCAAATAACTTCTTGAAGAGTTTTTTGACCAAAAAGAATTTTTTTTGGATCAAGATTAGCTGTTTGATCAAGTAAAAAAGTTAGTTTGGGTGCTTGGTGAAAAGTCATTTTAGAAGAGCTTTTTGGGTCCAAAAACTAATTTTAAAAAACTAATTCCATAAGTTTTTTGGAAAAACTTTTTGAAAAATTAGTTTTTTGTCTCATAACTTTATTAGAAATAACTAATTTTACCAAACATTTTTTTAACAAACAGTTAATTCAAACAGTTAATACAAAGAGTTAACTCAAACAGTTAATAACGAATAACTAATACAAATAGCTAACAGCTGTTTGTCAAACAAGATCTATATCCATTATAGCCCTGTTTTATTGGTTGGTAAATCCAAATTTATCAATCTGAACCAACTTCAATCCACATTAACCTACTTCAGCCCACTTCACAAATTTTAATTAAAAAAAACCAATTTTAACCAACGTAAACCTATTTTTCACTATTTTAATTAACTTTTACCTATCATACAAAAAAAATTCAACCCACTTCAATCTATTTCAACCAACTTTAATCCACTTCAATTAAAAAAATACACACTTCTACCAATTTCAACCAACTTTACTCATTTATCAATTCATATTTTCCAATAAAAAGAGCAGACCCTATGTAGCCTCACTTCTATTTAGAAGTTTTTCTTCACAAATAAGTGAATGAGAGCTCCAAAAATTAATATTCATCATATCTTTACCCAAACTCCAATAAAACAACTACAGCACTTTCTTTATAATGTTCTTAGCTTTATACTCGTCTCTATGTTTTGAGACATTGTGCTAAAATAAATTACTTTTCGGTACCTCGAGTTTTGATAAAATGATTTTCTGAATCCACGATTTTAGAAAAATATTTACGGAACTATTTAGTTCAGTGCGAATGATTTCTAGATCTCAAGACTTTGGGTTATCTAATTTCTGGGTCTCAAATATTTATTTTTAGGTCCCTGAAGGGCTTCAATTACAAATACTTCAAAGTTTTGGGCTACTTTGCAAAACTAGGCTTATAGTTTCGTTTAGATTTCTTATAATGACTTTAACGGTACTAATTATCACAATCTACTACTTATATCTCAAATATTATATTTTCTGTGATTAACGGCCTACCATACTTAGCAAAAATAATTAAAACTTAATTAGAGAGTTTCGACTATTACCTGAACGTAGTCGGCGCTGGACGCCGGCGTTCCTCCTCTAACTTCCAGTCTATAGGAATTGCTAATCTCAACCCCACCTTCTTTAGATCAGGCACAGTACAGATCCGTTTCGTTTCCTACCTCGGACCGTAGTGACTAATCAAGTTTAATATCTTTTTAAAGGATAGTGAGACTTTAATCAAGAAACTATAATATTTATCACGACTAAAAATTCTCAATATTCCGACGGATTTTCCGACTGAAAAAGTTAGTTTTCGATCGGAAAATTCATTTTCCGACGGATATTCGGGCCGAAGATGTCCGTCGGAATAACCAGAGTCGGGAAGGGGTTCTGACGGAAAAGGCTTCTTCCGACGAACCTCTGACGGAAAATAATGTGTCCAACGGAACTATTCCGTCAAATGCTTCGGATTTTTTTTGAAAATTTTTTATTCTGGGAAAAAATTTAAAAAAATCCAGCAATTCCGTCGGATCAGAATTCCATTGAAAGCCGTCGGTAATTCCATCAGAATTTTTATAATTTATTTAAAAAAATAGAGTACCGAACTATAAAAACATTTTCTAATGTATCTCATACACAATAAATTTTCATTCTTGACGTTCAATTGATATTAGCATTAAATTATACTTTATTAATAAAAAATTTATATTCTTTAACAACAAAGTATAAAATTAAGAACAAATTACCATCCTAACAAACTAACATCAACGTGACAAACTAACTATATGAACTATTAAATTTACATAATTATATGCAAACCAATTATACAAATTATTAAATTCAACGTACATAGTTAATTAAATACAAATTTGTATAAATTACACAAGAGAAAAGCTTCTCAAAAAATCGACGACGAATGACGGCGAGAGGAGGTGATGGCAGCAAGCGGTGGCGGGGTGATGGCAAGTCGTGGTGCTCCCTCTCTCTCTATCTCCCTCTATTTTACGAAATGAGCAACGAAAAAATGAAGCGTGGGGCGAGTTTTATAAGAGAATTTCCGACGGAATATATCGTTAAATTCCGACGGATTTTTAAGTCGGAATCTTTAAAAAATTTTGAATTTTCCCTCCATTCAACTCGGGGTTAAAAAAATGTTTTGGAATTTTTTTACTTTCCGACAGAATATTCCATCGGAACCCGTTAGAATATTCAAAAAAAAAAATTGTTTTCCCTCCCTTCAACTCGGGGTAAAAAAATTCCTTCTGAAATTTTTTTTATTTTTTCTCAGAAATTCCGTCGGAATCCGTCAAATTCCGATGGAAGTCCAGTAGAAAATAGGTCCGTCGAAAAATCTGTCAGAATTCCAGCGAATTTTTCTGAATCCGTCGAAGATTCCAACGAACCTATTTTCCGTCGGAATAAGTCGAATTTTTGGTAGTATAAAGCATAAGGTTCAATTAGATAACATTTCCTACGGGGAAAACTTGTTTTATTGAAAGCTTGAAAGTTGAAATATTACAATTGAAAGCTTGAAGAGGGACTTTAAGTTAGGATCATTAGAGATACTTGCTAATAGAAAAATGAAGAAACCTGATTTTTATTTTACTCAAGAATTCTCAAATGACCGTCTCCCTTCTCAGCGCTCGACCTCTCTATTTATAGAGGAGATTGGGGTACATAGGATGCCCTAATAGGTACAAAACATAAAGATTTTTCACATGGCTATAGTACATACTGACTCTACAGTACACATTTTATTTTACAGACCAGACACTTGTCAAGATAGTATAATAATGGGGAACCACTTTTCAGAGTTTTTAATGATGACAAGACTAGTTATCATTATTGAGATTCTGTATGCCTTTATATCCAATTATATCTTCCAGACCATCATTATCTGGATAATTATTAAAATCTTCATCAATTTGTTTAAGATGCTCTGGGTCCCATTCTTCAAATAATTCAAGGAGATATTTTTTTTCTTTTTCTAATAAGAATTTTCCAACTTCAACATTGAAAAGATAATCAAAGATATCTTCTAACACTGCTCATTTCACCTTCATGTAGTCTTTAAATTCATTATCATAGGCAAATGTAGTATTTTCACAATATATTAATGTTTTTTCTTGTTCGATTAATGCTCAACATTGATGATAAATGTTGAAAAATTCAATGGCCCTTGATAAAGTAGGATCAGTAACTAGATGTACCGGATTTCCATGAATCAATTTTATCGTTCAATGATTTGGACAAGATAATGGGTTGGTTTGGTTTTTCCATTTTCATATTCAATTAGAGCGCTATAAACATCTGAAGTTAGGCATCTGTGAGCTGGAATTTTTGTTGGATCCTCAGAAAATGTAAGAATCCAATGAATCCTTTTGATCATGGATTGCTAGAATTTCGTTAAGGTTGCAAAAAATGAGAATTTTGAATTTGGGATTTCTGTGAAGTAAAGTACCATCTCGTATTTTCAGACTTTAAAGATAGTATCATTTGGAGATAATGAATTTACTGGGAAACAAATACCACCAACTCCAGATTTATGAGGAAAATAGATCGTTGTACTCCAAGATTCCCAAATATCATAGGAATAATGATGATAAAAGTCGATGTAGGCTGCATAACACTCACTAAACTATTTTTCTTGAGCATGAGAACTTATTTTTCCTTAGATATTATAAGGACACTGAAGATAACTAATTTGTAACTCTAGAAGGGAAAATCTTTGGCCTATTAGGTAGGCTGTAGGTAGTAGACCAAAACGTGATCTACTTTTTGTATGGAATTCCAGGTTATTAATAAGGACTTTATTAGAAGGCGTAATCCGTTCTAGTAAGAATGACATTTCATTAAGGATTTTCTTCTTTTCTGGCAGGAGGTCAGCTTTGATAATCACCATTAGCGAGTTCTCGAGTTGGACTGTCTATCAAAGAGTTCTTCGATCCCTGTATATATTCAATAGAGAAAGAAAACTGGTTAAGCCATAATTCCCAACGCAGGAGTCGCCCTTGCGCTTGCATATTTGATAAATTCTTTTTTACAAAATCAAGTATTCCTTCGCAATTAGTTCGGATAAGAAAAGGTTTTGGGGTTAAAAAGATTAAGAATTTTTCAATTCCTCTTATGATTGCAAGGATTTCTTTCTCTGTTGTAGGATAATTCTGCCTTATTAAAACTTCCACTGCAGTATTTGCAGAGTTTTTCTCCTTCTTTGATTTTAAGTATTGCACTCCAGTGCTCATTGCTGGCATCTGTTTTAAGAACTAAATCATCTCCTTCATTAGGCAAATTAAGAACATGAAGATTTTTACATATCTTTTTAAAATTTTTAACAATCTTTGTATCATTAATGGTCCATGTCCAACTTACTTCTTTCTTGAGTTTCTGCTGCAATGACTTTCTTAATTTAGCTAAATCTTTAATGAAATCTGAAGCTTAGGTAAGACATCCAAGAAACCTTTTCTAGTTGCTTCCTATCTTCGATTTTTTTTCGAAAAATTTTATATTTTTTCTAGAATATGCTTTTGTAGGATGATTTATCCAACCCTTATTTCTAAGCCTAAAAACTCAATTTTCTGTTCAGCATAAATGCATTTGTTTTTACCAAGTATGATACCATGATCAATGCATCTCTGAGTGACTGCTCAGATATCATCTTTGTGATATTCTATGGTTTTAGAAAAGACAAGGATGTCATCGATGTAAACTAAACAACAATGAATAAGGTCTTTAAAGATATTATCCATTATCCTTTGGAATATTTAAGGTGTATTTTTAAGACCAAATGTTATTACTATCCATTCATAATGTCCTTGAGGGGCACTAAATGTAGTTAAAGGAATACTTTTCTCATCCATTTTTATCTGCCAATATCTACTTTTGAAATTCATTTTTGAGAACCAAAAGTCTCCTTAAATTCTGTTGGAAAGCACTGTTTTGTTAGGAATATAATAACTATCAAATATAGTATTATCGTTAAGCTTTTTATAATTGATCACCATTTTTGTTTTTCGTCTTTTTTCTTCTGCATAATTTGTTACCATGAAAGTAGGACTGGTGTGAAAATTCTTACTATTTCTGATTAATCCTTTATCTAGAAGTTCTTTGATTTGTTTATTAAACTGTTGAATGTCCTGTGTGTATACACCATTTGTTTGAATCGAATAATAGTGTTGGGATTTAATAAAGTAATATTAGCAAATATTTTATCTTTATCCCAAAATTTTAGAGGATTATTAGAGTAGAGCTCTTTGCATGATTTTTCTTATTGTTTAACAATCTGCTCTTTAATAAATATCTTAAGTAATGACATTGTTAGTACTACCTCTCGTAGTGCAGGTATTACCTTCTCATCATGTTGGTTGTATGTAAAATCAATCATCTAATGAATGTAAGTCATACTTAATTTTTTAATAGGAACGGAATGACCATTAATTGTAAATATTATCTGGTTCATGGTCTGAGTATACGGAGAATATAATCTCTGAAAATTATTTCTAATAATCATGTCATGAGATGGTTGATCAGTAGCCCACAGAACTGGTATAATACATTGAACTCCTCCTAATTCTATGGATAACCCTTCTATTACTTCATTATGGCTCATAATGTTATTATCAGCTATCCTTACTTGTAAAAGATTTTTGGCTTTTTTTCATATAAACTCTGGAAATAATATTCTTTTTCCAAAGCATACAGAACAGCCACTATCTATATAGGCGCATGATTCATATTTATCATATCTCTCTAAACAGACTTTTATCGGGATATAGATGCTATTAGGATTTGTATTGGTAGCCTCATAGTAAATTTTCATAGTCATATTTTTGACTAATTCATCCTCATAGATCGGCTCACTAACAGTTCTTGTTTTGTATCCAATGTCCTTTCTTGCCAAACTCATAATTCAATTAAACTCATTCTACTTATTTCACTAGTCATGCTAACTGTATCATCTTCTTTAAGCTCTTCTTTAGCTGATAAGGATCCTTCTCTCCAGTCTGATCTTGTACTCATGCTTCTTAATAATAGGGATTTAATGGTGATTTTACCCTCCTCATCAATTTTTATTATATTTTTCTTATTCATCTTTGTAGGATTGGCAAAGTTAGATATCCATGAACGATCGATTTTTATTTCCCAAGGGTTGGATTTAATCCTTTGGATCTTTTGCATAGGGGTAGGACTTTTAAATTTTTCTACCTATATCATTGTTACCTTAGTCTTTGGGTTTATGGTATTATCTAATTTGTAGATAATTTTTTAAAATATCCTTAATAGATATCCTCCTATTTTTATGTCCATTCTAACTGTTTTTATCTTAAGAGATAAGAAGTTTTTAGTAAATTCATCTTTTAGACTCACATAATATCTCGATCGGCATTTGAATCCTACTGACCTATTACATAAATTGGTCTTTATTCCTATGATAATTTGATTATTAAATTTGGTATGCCTGATGTCACAGAGTAAAGCATAAAGATCAATATCTTTGCCATAGTATTGTAATGATTTGAACTTGGACACTTTCGACATGGATATACCTATATTTTCTATCTTTATTATACTTAAGGATATTTGCCCAATTAATAAGATTAACTTTCCCAACGTCATACTCACAATCCTTAATCTCCAGATCTCCTTCCATCATTTTACATACGTATTTGCTTTTTAATTGTAAGATGAATTTTTGATAAATCATATCTTTTTGGATTATGGAAAGAATCCAGTCTCCTTTGACTTCCTCATAATCATTGTCTACAACAAATTCTTCTCCTTGAATATCGCCAATGCTGACTGAGCTACTCTGCATCATATGACTTGTTTCTTCATAATCACTTTCTTCATATTCATTGTTCAATATTATTTCAACAATTTCTTTATTGTTGCTTAAGGCTAGATCTAAAGTCTCATCTTCACTAAGCTTTACATAATTTGAGCTTCTCAAGGTTTCAATAAACTTGTTATACTTCCTATTTTTGCATTTATTAGCATAATGTCCTACTTCTCCGCATGCCCAGTATTTGCAGTTATTCTTCCCCGCTGGACAGTAAGCTGCTTTCCTAAAAAATCTTCGTTTTTAGGACTCGATTTGTTATAATATTTTCCTTTATATTTCGCTCCCTTTTGCTTATTAAAGTTCTTTTTCTTATAAAATTTTCTTTTTCGTCTTCTCTCAAGTTCTTTTCTCTATTGGTGCGGCGAATCCCAACAAGTTAGGAATTGCTTTTTAATTTTTCTTTACTTTTGGAGATCAACACATTGATCATTGACCCATTTTCTTAGATAAGAGATTATAGAGCTAAGGGTATTAATAACATCTGCTTGTTCCAGATATGCAATGTATTTTTCATTGATTATGGAATTTATAGGATATGCTAATTTGTTATAAAACATACCAAGATTGGTTTTATTGTACTCAATTTTGTAATAATATTGACTAAATTCAGCAATATAATTTTTCAGATATCTCATATCCCATAATTCTATGTTATTAATCTTTCTTTACCATTCTCTTGCATTTTCTCCGGAATCAAGTTTAGCTCCGATGAACTTGGTTTCAATTTCTTTACATAAAATTTTAAACATTGCAGTTGGCGTCTCCATCATTCTTAAGGTATTTTTACCTTCTTCAGTTAATGAATCATACCAGTTAGCTACAGTGCCAGAAAAGTTATGTTCGATGTAATTTAAGAAATTGACAGCAGTCCATGTAGTATTTAAGTTTAAAATACTATTCATGCCTCTTTTTCCAATGCTCAAATATTTCTTCTCTATTACGGGTTCCATCAATGTTTAAGATATAACTTGTTTGACTAATTGGAGTAAGATTAATTTTTTCGAAAGTTGTGATTTATCTTGGGACAAACCCAAAGAAAAAATTGATTGTACATCCTGCTGGAACGTATATAGGTCTTAAGAAATGAGTATTTCTCTTAAAAGATTCATCAAATTCTTCAGGTTTAGGAACTATATTGTTTACGAGATTGGTCTCTATTTTACCTAAACCGAGTTCTTCTCCGATTTTATTAATCTCATCTTTAATAGGCATTTTACCATATTTTCTATCCAGTTTTCTTTTAAATTCTTGTAAAGGTATCGCATTAAGATCATCAAGTTTAATAAGGTTCATATGCTGATTTATTTCTTCTACTCATTGGGCATTATTAATCTCTTCATTATCATCTGAGAACACATCATATTTATCACTAATTGCGCTCATAATTTTGTTTAATTCTTCTGAGTTTTGCTCTTTGTCAAACATATGTTGTAGTTCGTCAAGAGTATATTGCTTATACTCCTTTTTCTTCTTCTTTTTTTGCTTGATCAACTGATTTTTGCTTGGTTTTTCTCCTACTTCTTTTTGGATTTTTATATCGTGTAAAAGAAATGCAATCTTATTTTTTAGATTTTGAAAAGGATATTTATGATGAAAAGGAGTACTAATACTGGAAGTGGATTCACTGCTATGCCTTACTTCATTAACTAGTAAAAGGTGGATTATGGATATCTGCTTCTTCAACTCTTTTACTTCAGTCTTGATTTTAGCTAATTCTAAAACTATATCAGTGATATAGTTTAATTGTGGTGCTAATGGAGAAAGTCTTTCCGGTGAGTGAATAATGTGAGAATAATTCGGTCCAGGGCAAGCCGCTGATGATTCAAGCATTAATCACAGTTAAATACAGTTAATTACCTTAATTAATTATTAATTAGCTTAATTATCTTAATCATTTTTGGTTACGTGGCTCTGATACCAGATGAAAGAAAATCAAAAATACTACTAATGGGCAAAACTACACATAAATAAATTTTAGATTTTCGAAAGTAAGTTTTTAAGGATTGGGGTTAAAATAAAAATTAAAAATCTTTAAGGGTCTTTTTGCAATTTAGAAAACTACTTTTGACAAGATAGGTCTCAGAAATTATTTGCACCAAAGTTAGATGGATCAGAAAATCATTTCTAAAGTTATAGGTTTTGAAAATTTTTTACGCCAAACTTTAGGGTTCGGAATAGAATTTATCCGTAATAATGTTCAGACTTATTTACATTATATTACAAAATTTTATGAAAGTAGCCCTCCCTAATTTGTAGGGCTAATCAAGAAGTAAATTTACAATTCAAGATTTTCTGCTTATATTTTCCTAATATTTAGTGCTGATCAACACTTAAGTATTAATCAACACTGATCACACTAATCAGTAGCGTTCAGCAATAAATCACTTACATTAAGTTGTAAGAACACACGGTTATTGATAGCTCAAGAATAGCCACCACGCATAATTACTCCACATGTATACTATCTTATAAAATCGTAACAAAATATGTATCTTGTTTTTTATTTCTTAATAATCTTAAATAAGTATCTAGCAAAAATGGAACATCAATATTAACTACAATAGTAGTTTTTACCATTGAAGGGGTTAGGAAACTTATCACTGAAGCGAAACAATGGAAGATCCATATATGTTCCAATGTAAATTCATTTATTGTCATCAATATTAAAGACACTGTTGGAAACGCTTTCAAATTTCACTATTTATAATATTTTTAGGGAAGTCAACGTGGCAATAGATCTATGATCTTGATTTTTTTTTTCTGTTCTTACCAATGACAATTTAAGCAGAACCCTCATAAGAAAGATGTGTTGCTTAAATTTCTTTGTATCTTATCCTTTTCCCCCCCCCCCCCCAAAAAACAAGTTTTTACTAGAGATAAACTACGAGACAATGATATAACTTAGGGTTTTGAATGTGCATAAAGGTCTTAAATGTAACACTCGGGATTTTATCCCCTTATTCCGCCATTTTATATTGTTAAAAATTGAAATCACATTGACATGCCTGCTTAGGTGTTGTTTTTATTGAAAAAAATATTCTTTCTATTTTAGGATTATATCGGGCACTACATTGAGCAGCCTCCCGAATATAACTGGACTGGCGAACCTTGGGACTAGTCCTGCAATTTATTGAATCGAACATTGGAAATTAATTATGATGTGACAAGTGGATAAGTTCGTATTAATTATGACGTGACGAGGTAATTATCCAAAACAAAAGAAAAAAAGGAAAAATGAAAGAAATTATTATTATAAAAGGGGCCGAAGCCCTTGGGCTATTTAAGGCAAAAACATTGAAAGCTAATTGGACAGAAATTCAAGTTCAATGTTTATTGTTCTGCCAAAAGACAAAAATGCAAGTTTAATGTTTATTGTTCTGCCAGAAGGCAGAAATTCAAGTTCAATATTTATTGCTCTGTTAAAAGGTAGAAATTCAAGTTCAATATTTATTGTTCTGCCAGAAGGCAGAAATGCAAGTTCAATGTTTATTGTTCTGCCAGAAGGCAGAAATTCAAGTTCAATGCCAGAAGGCAGAAATTCAAGTTCAATGTTTATTGCTCTGCCAAAAGGCAGAAATTCAAAGTTATACGTTATAAAGCCCTGTCAACTGATAGAAGCACCAGGTCAATACAGAATCCCAATCCATATGACGGATTATAGAACATTGTACTTTAATAAACAAGCATGTGAAGTTCAAAGCGCATATTGCTACATCATTAGTATACTATTCACATGACACAGTTACATATTTCGCCTTATGGTTATCATTCCATGTTTTATCGAAGAGGTCTATTCCTGTATATGGTCTGTTACCGTATAGTGTAGTGAAATCATCAGTTTAGTGACTCTATCGCATTGAACATGATGGTTATTCTAGTGTCAATGCTAAATTCATATAGTCTGTCACTTGACAGCATTTTCAACGAAATTTAAATTCCCAGAATTTCAAGAAAAACAATAACACTCCTAGCTTTTGGATTGGGGGCGTTACATTAAACCGGAAAATGCCAAACTTCAAAACAACCACCCAACACGATGAAGTTTCACCCTTTTTATTCTCAATAATCTATGCTTAAGAAAATATAGCGCCTAACATCATGATTTCAACACGTTGTTTGCTATATTTTCTTCAAAATAGATTATTGAAAATAAATAGGTTGAATGTTCATAGCATTGATACTATTGTTAAATCTCATCTTATTTCAATCTATTACGCTCAAAATTCGAGTTATTCACATTCATTGCGTATAACTTTTGAGAAATTCGTAACCTCTTTTCTTTATGTATGCTCCCCCCCCCTCCCCAATGAGAAATGTATGTAACACAATCTAAATAACTCTTTTATCAAGAAATCTTCCTATATTATCCTACAGTATACAAATTAAAGGAGATCCCTATGTAAGAGCCCACCCAACACTATCGTACAATGTAAAGAAATTCCATGTATTACAAGTTAGTATACTGTGCAGTTCCCTAATTGAAAAATATGTTTAATGATAACGTGATTGCATGATTGAAGATAAAAGTATACATTTTGTATTGGCACTTGACTTTCCCATGCATTGCACTTGAATGTGTCCCTTAATTGTTAGCATGAGTGTCTTGTTGTCTTCTTCAATGTCTATGATAGTAAATCCTACTTATACAATGATCTACTATCAAATTGCATGTTGTTGTCTGAATAAATCTGTCTTTTTAATTGCGGATGATGAATGCTCGTACTGTTTTACGTAATGACTTAATTAGAAAAGTGTTCTTGATAAAATCCTCCTTATGGTTTCTTCAGTGCTATCCAATATGACTTTGTATATCCAAATTGTCCATTAATAACATGAGAGACATAAATTTAATATTAGGATATCTGTTCTATAAACCTCAAGCCACTTTGAAAAAGTGAAGTCTACTTGATGAAGATTTCACACAAAACGGAAGTTGTCTCCAGCACACCTTCTCTTTAATTAATTTGTAAATCCAACTTCTGTATTTGATAATTAAATTCTATGATGGAAAATTATGCAGGGCGTTGCATAGACAAGTATAACAATTTCCATGAAATACGCGTAGAGGTTTTGCGTTCTAAAGGAGTGATTTGCTTCCTTTAATTCCTTGCCAAACAAATTCAATGAATCATATATTCATATTGTTTATTCTGATATTTTACCTTTTTTTTGTTCGAATATTTCTGCATTTTTATTTACTGTTTTATGGCAGATAAAGTTTCACATCTGGATCTTTGCTAGTACGAGCGCGTCTTTTAAAAATCAAAATTAAATTTCCTAGGGGACAATCTTTCGGTGATTAGCATGCTAATTATTGGTAAATTTTACTAATTTAAAACTCAAAAATATTTGTCAAAAAACACAAAAATTGGGCCCCCTCGTTTGCGTTCCGATTGGGGACAATTCGTACGCGGGTCCAACGATGCCATTGTTTGGAGCAATAATCATAATGATGATAATTATGCCTGCAAATAGGCGATTTGTCCAATCACTGCCTGCTTTTTGTTTTTAAGCCATATATGTGCATGTATGTTCCATTTTCCCTGGTCATTGTTCAGAACTTGCACCCTACTCATTCTAAAACCATAGTTACTTCAATCCACTTATACAGATTTTGTGAATTTCTCAAGTCACTCATATTCCTATCGAAGAATACTATGAAAAGGAAGAGAAGGGTATACTATAGATCAACAATATATGCATTTCAGAAAAATAAAAAGTCTGCAGTTCAATTGGTACCAGTGTCCTTTTTTGCAGAGATATACGTGGAAAATTTGCAGAGATACAGTCAGATCTCTAGAAATGGATATTTTGGGGCCTTACCCTTCTCCGCCCAAGCCTATACAAAGTCCATTAAATTGCCTAAGGTAAGGGTCCAATAGGCCGGGATGACTTATCATTCAATTAAAAAAAAAAAGGAGAAAAGTACATGCTATAAATAAAGTTCTCTTTCAATCAAAAGATTCTGATTATGTTTAGTGAGTATAATATCCTTGAAGGGTTACTTAGAAAATTGGACGTTCATGTGCAACTAATTGTTGAAAGCACAAATATAACGCGATGAGAAAGGATTGGCGTGCTTGGAAGCAGTTCAGAAATACGGAAACAGGACTAGGTTGGGATCCTATTTCGGGAAAAATTGAGACTTCAATCGAGTGGTGGGACAAGAACCTCAAGGTTAGTTTTTTTTTTTTTATATATAAAAAAAATCCCTTTATAGTCCATAGATATAGGATAGCCTAGATATCTTATATAATTACTTTATTTTAGTTCATTGACATTGATCTTTGATACTATGTAGGAAAATCAATATGTTAAAAAGTTTCGAGACAAAGGTGTGAGTTCATTACTTAAAGAAAAGTGGGAGCATATATATGGAGGTACATATGCAATAGGGAAAAATGTTTATGTACCTATTATGGAACCTCCGATTATAAATGTTGAGGAACAAGGGGAAGGCCATGAATCGGAAAATCATACGGAAGGTAGGCTAGGTGAAGAAGACAATTTGTATATGTATAATCTTCAAGATAATCCCTATTTTCAATCAGTTTAGCTGACGAGGATCAATTTTTCACATATTTTGTTGAGTATGTGAGTAATGGTAATGATGACAACACCAAAGCAAATAGCGAAGACGGCCCTTCCCAAGTGAATAATCAACTTCTCAGTACCCAAGTGGAAGTCAAGTTAGAACAGATAAGAACGTATCTAGACGAGCCCAAAATCTGTCCTGAAGACTAATACTATGCAATTGAAGCGTAATAGAAGGCAATCAGGGGTTCTGCAATGTTAGTTGCTCAAATTAAGCACATGGTAGCATCTTGGCGAATAATGAGTCAAAGAGGACCAAACAGAATGAACAAGCAAGCATCATCCATGTCTACCATTGCTATGACAATGCAAATTATTAATCGCATGGTTGATAGTAACATTTTAGAGAAAGGCAGTGTCTTTTAGTGTTATGCTACTTATGTGCTTGAGGATGCTGTGAAGAGAGAAATCTTCTTAAATATGGATGATGATGATGGCAGGCTAAAGTGACTTCAGTATTTCCATAGGATGAAAGGCAACTAATTAAGTTTCTAGTTTTTCACGTTTAGGTTGAGGGATTTGTTTGCAAATCTTGTTCTAATTTTCAGAGCACTTATTTTTTTTAAATTTTGTTTGGATGATTGAACTTATTTTTGTTATCATCATTGTTATTATTATTGTTATTATTGGTGTTATTGTTATTGTTGTAGTTTTTATTACTATTACTATTATTATTATTCATATTATTATTGTTGTTGTTGTTGTTATTATTATTATTATTATTGTTATTATTATTATTATTATTCATTGCTGTTGTTATTTGTTATTTTATCATTTTTATGGACAGAAAAAAATAATAATGGAGTGGGATCAAATGGAGTGTGACAAAATGGATTGGGACCAAATGGAGTATGACGAAATGGAGTATGATGACATGGACTATGAGGATACGTTCCGTAAATGTTGGACTATGGCTTCATGTACAATGGCCTTGATGACTATATATTATTATAAGTATATCTACAAGGAGCCTTGCATGACTGCTTCTTTAACAGGAGAAATATGGATCAATGAGTTGATAATGATAATCCTATTCGATGCGTTAATACTTCTAGAATGGAGCTAGATTTATTTGTAAGATTGTATAAGGAATTATCTACAAAATATGGGTTGTGGTCAAGTAGTAGGATGTTAATTTTTGAGAAAGTTGGCATCTTTTTGTACACCCTTACTTTAGGTGTTTCAAATAGAGTAGTTAGGGAACGCTTTCAACGTTCTGGTGATATTATAAGTAGAATATTTCATGAAGTGTTAAATATAAAATCTGCATGTGAGTCTAAGGGCCTCGCATATGACATCATAAGACCAAGAGATTCGGGATTAAAACATATACCGCCTCAAATTGCTAATGATGAAAGATACATTCCTTACTTTAAGGTAAAAATATATTACTATTTTTCTTCTCGGTGATTTCATTTGCAAAGATTTAATCTTATGAGTTATGGTTTAATAACAGAATTGTATTGGATGCATCGACGGCACACATGTGGCAGCATATATTCTTGAGAATGAGCAATTACCTTACAGAGGAAGGAAGGGGTATCTGACATTCAATGTTATGGCCACATGTGACTTTGATATGTGTTTTACATTTGTATCAGTCGGATGGGAAGGATCAGCACATGATGCTCGAGTTTTTTTTACATGCAATTAAAACACCAGAATTGAATTTTCCTAATCCACCAGAAGTTATGTTGTCATGCAATTTAACTTTGTGGTCAATTTTTTTCGGGACAAGAAGCTAATTTTTCTTTTAAATGTAATTAGGTCGGTACTATTTGGTTGACAAAAGATATCCTGATAGAAAAGGTTATCTAGTACCATATTCAAAATTACGATATCATCAATCATAATTTCAAAATGAGCCACCAAACAATGTTCAAGAAGCCTTCAATCATGCACACTCATCCCTATGAAACTGTATTGAGATATTATTCGGAGTTCTGAACCAAAGATGAAAAATACTCAATAGAATGCCTCAATTTACTATTGCTACGCAAACGAGGATCATAGTTGCTACATTTGCACTACACAACCACATTCGAATCAATTCACCGAATGATCGAGTTTTTCAAGTACTTGAGCAACATCCTGATACATACTTGCTGATGAGCTCTCATATATCACTTTTACAAATGAGAAAAATGTAAGGCAAAGATCTAAAATGAAAGATGTTCGTGATTGAATTGCTGAATCTTTGTGGCTTGCCAAACAACAAAATTAGTATGGTTATTGTCTTTTTCTGTTATGACTTTATTTCTGAATTACACAATACGTTAGGTTTGATTTATTGATCCTGCCCAAATATTAATTCTATGAGCAATACTTCAATAATAAATTAATGTTGCAAATTTTGTACCATTAAATTGTAGTAGTAGTTGTAGTTAGTATTGTTATTATAGTAGTAGTTCTAGTTAGTATTGTTATAGTTGTTGTTGTAGTTATAATAATAGTAGTAGTAATAGTAGTAGTAGCAATAATTAAGTATGAAATAACAAAAATATTAGTAATGTCCTTTTTGTCATTTTATGTTAACTGGCTTATTCAACAGCTAATTTTACCAAACACATTCTTTTTAAATAGTTAATTAAACATCTATCCGCTATCCGCTAAAACTCGACAGCTATCCGCTACTCAAACAGCTAACTTTGCTGAACAGAACCTAAATCAACCTAGCTGATTCGCGAAAAATTGAAACGATTAGCTTGTCGTCACAAAAAGAGCCTGCCTGTATCTCAATGCACAGAAGCTTCCCTGCGGTATTAGCTTTCATGCCTAGGAAAATGAGGGGCAGCTTGAGCTTTAAATCTTTAATTAGCTGTGCTTTTAGACCCGACACGAGCTAATTTGGAAAATAGTAACAACATTAATGAATGAAATTCAATTCATGGGATACGAGGTCTTAAAGGCAAGCGCGTTTGATGGGTTGTTGCTCATCTCCACTTTAATCTACTACATTTTCTTCTATTTTAAACAAAAAATGGAAAAGTTTCTGGCCCTTTGTCGTACGGATAGTGTGTTGTACGTAAGTTAAAGATATTATGGTCGTAATATATAAATTAAAAGTTTAGTTAAGCAAGCAAGAATATAAAGGGATTCGAAGTTTAATTTTTTAAGAGCAATAAGAATATTTGAAGATTAATTTTTTTTAGCTAAGCACGCAAGAGCACACGTATGTATGCCTATTTATTTACTGTGTTTTTGGCCGGGGGGATATGAATGGGAATGCATGTAATTGGCAACCCCATGATTTATCTTTTCACAAATTAATTCATGTGATGGACTTTATGGTCGGAAATATATCCTTTCTCAATCTGCATATGGAAGGCACCATGTGTGTTCTCGTAAAGAATTTATGTGAATTAAGTCATTGTTTAATATAAGCGCATTTTTTAAAAAATAACATTTTAAGTAGAATATGACTAACTACTTAATTTAGCAATGGGTCGGTGTCCTCAATCAAAGAAAAAATGGAATACCTTATCAAAAGTTCACATATATATCACATCCTTATCCTAAAATCGATTCTCAAATAATGATGTTAAGTGACAGTACCTACATTTAGATGAGTTTAAACAATGCGCCCAAAAAAAAAAAAAATATGATACCTCTACGAGAGGGCAATTAATTAAATCCAATTTTGACTGATTAGTTAATTTGAGTGACTTTTTCTATTCTTTTGAATTTTCTCAACTATTCTACGATGATACTTTAGGTAGTACTAATTACATTATAGGTTCAATATATTGTGCAACATTTTCAAAGGAATAGGAACCTAAGAGATGGGCGTCAGCCTGCTCTCCATATAAAGTTCAAAATTTTTACTGTATTTAAAGATTTATTATTCTTAATAATATCATCTTTCTCATATTATTCATCAAGAAAACAGTATCATCCTTTTCATATTGGCATTTTTTATCCAACTTTACTTGAGACCTTGGAGTGGGAATCTTATATGTCACAGTATATATTCGACGGCCAGGTAATTCAGGTAAATTTGCTCATCTACTAGTTAATTAAGTCAAACATTCCGCCTAACTTATGGGCCAACAACAGTTTATTGTCCAAGGCCTTTACTCATTGTGCCGTTTGTCTTGGTGCGAATTTGATGCTTTGCTTCTCTCTTTCTTCCTATAATCATCACTCCTCATTCTTTCTGTCCATTCATTTGCAGGCAAGTCCCCATCAATTAAGGCAAATTCCAAACGAAAGATGCATCAGCATTTGCAAATTGCATCAAAAGTAGGTCCATTTATGGAACTAAGCTTTTTAATTAGGTCATATCATATCCTATTCCTCAATATAGATTATTAAGTGAAAGCGTCTCATATTAAAGTTACTGCAAGGTAGATTTTTTCAGTGGCAACTTTTTAAAAATTTTGTGCTGAGTGATAATATATTGTGGAGTGTCTTTTTGATTAAAGGATGACTAATAATTCATCTGACAGTGACTTTTATTATAGTCGTCCTTACATAAACTATTAGTCACCTCATTCATTATTGAAAATCACTATATAAGCTTCGGTCTCACAATATATCTTCTATGAGATGGTCTCATATACGACTTACTAATTGCTCAATTGCATGTTTAACACTTTATTGTGAAATATCCTAAGTGTAAATTTACAATATCACACTTGTTCTGCAAGTATGCAATTGGTAACATGTTGAACTCAATATGACCAAATTATTTTCACCATGATCATTGTAGATCCAAAACCCAATCTGAAGTCATCGTATGTCCCATTTGAGCTCAATAATAATAACAATAACAATAACAGTAGCAGCAGCATCAATAACAATAACAACAACAATAATAATAATAATAATAATAATAATAATAATATGGGGCCAACATGGTAAATATATATATATATATATATATATATATATATATATATATATATATATATATATATATAATCCACATGAGCCATGAAAATATAATACAATAGGAAGAGGGGGAATTAAAC
Organism: Carnegiea gigantea; assembly: GCA_029747015.1. Classification (NCBI taxonomy): domain Eukaryota; kingdom Viridiplantae; phylum Streptophyta; class Magnoliopsida; order Caryophyllales; family Cactaceae; genus Carnegiea; species Carnegiea gigantea. The sequence continues at coordinate 89,898 of JAKOGI010000003.1, read as the reverse complement.
GTAAGTTTTAATGTACTTAGTACCTCAACCTTGACTACTTAATTCAGACCTCAGTAATTATTGAAAATATATATATACAGCTGTATATACAGTAGGAATGGGATCTTGGGGATCTTAATCAATGTGCTACCAACATATCGATTGTAGATTCTTAAAAGACTCTGCAATCGGATATGTACAAGGCTTCTACTCGTCACTCACTCTTGATAGCACGTAAACTTCGAGGTGGTTTATTCAATGGATACTTAATACAGTTAGAACAGCAACTGCCGTTCGGAGCATAATTATCTCAATCATGGAACGGGAGCACTATGTTCCAAAATATAACATAATTAAGCTTGATGCTTTCAAGTTTGAAATTCTCTATTCGACAACTTCAAATATAATTTTTATTTTTTTAAAAATTATTAATAGACCTTAAAAAATGAGGTGAAAGGCTACGTAAAACCAATAAGTTACTTGGTCCAATTTATTGAAAATGTTTATCAACCTCTGTAAATTATTGTGTGAAATAATCTTTCAATGATTTATTTATATAATGAAATATGCACGGTGCACCTAAGATGAAGTGCCAACTGCCAACTTCACATATGAATTTAATCAGCTAAATACTCCTAGTATGATTTTAGCATTAGGAAGTTCGATCCACCAATCATGAACTTCCTGTTTAACAATTTCAATGCAGAATTCAATGTCTGGAAGAGAATCCTCTGCCCCTTCTGCTCATGTGCTATAGCATATGTAAATGATGTGAAAAATCAAAATCAAATCTCTAACTTTCCTACAGCTGTTACTCACTACACATGCTGCTATGAATATGGAAAACAGAATTACATCAACATACATGAGCCTAAAATAGCAGACCCAATATTACACATGCCAAAGATAGCACCCAGCTCAATACCCCCCTCAAGTTGGTGCATGAAGGTCTCGAATACCCAACTTGCGAAGGAGATACTCAAATTGTGATTTGCCCAATGCTTTAGTAAAGATGTCTGCCAGTTGTTCATGGGTAGGAACAAAAACTGTACGGATAACACCTTTTACTAGATCATCTCGAACGAAGTGACAGTCAACTTCGATATGCTTAGTCCGTTCGTGAAAAATAGAGTTCTGAGCGATATGCACTGCTACATGACTGTCGTGACCGGGTACATAAAGGACATTGGACAAAACCAAATTTTCATAAAGTTTAATCGATCCTTCATTAGTGGCTAGCACATGACTACCATTCGGCAAACCTATGGGACAAGCTGAAATTTCTTCCAAATCATTCATATTTTCCAAGCTTCCCGTCATATGATTTGAAGCTACGGCATCAAAATCCAAGAAGTGTTGCCGGTCTTATCGGACAATTTCTCGGTAGAGTTAGCCTTATGTGTATTCATTAAGTCAAGAAGTGAATCCCATTGTTTAGAACTAAGATCTGGCAGTTTCTGATTTTTGTTGGTCACACCAGTGCTTGCGCTTGGCGTTATCTGGGCAGCATTCGCTCGATGCGCTCCAGCGCTTCCTCGTCCTCCAGCTGCACCACTTCTGCCTTGCCCAGCCAGCCTTGCGTCACGAGGTCACCCCACCAGTCAAGGTAGCCCACAAGTTGGAAGCAATCAGATGCCTCATGCTCAGATCGCTTACAGTGTGTGTAGGTCACCGTCTTGTCCCGATTCTCACCTCCCTCCTTTGATTTATTGCTGGCCTGGGCTGCGAGAGCCATGAATTCGCATGGTTGTCTTTGGCCCGAGCCATGGTTTTGACTCTTTCTTCCTGAACTAGAGTCGAATAGACCCTATTCAACGAAGGCAGGGGTTTGGTTGCCAGCAAGTTTGATCGAAGCGTTCCGTACTAATCTCCATCAAGTCTCATGAGGAATTGATGGACTCGTTCTTCCTCTCGTTTCTTGGTAATCTTCAGTCCTATTTCACACTTGCATCCCCCACAGCTACAAACAGGTATCTGATCGTAGTCCATCAATTCATCCCACAAGAGTTTCAATTTGCCGTAATAAGCGAAGATAGATAGCCCCTTCTGTTTATAATCTGCCAATTCTGCCTTCAGTTGTTGAACTCGTGGTCCGTTTGCAACAGAAAAACGATCCTTGATGTCCTGCCACAAGCTAGCTGCACTTTCCGTATACGATATGGTTGAACGCAAGCCTGGTTCAATGGTGTTCAAAATCCATGAAACAAGCATGGATTGCACCGTCCACCACTCCTCCGACTCAGGAGACGTATCATCTGGTTTGGTGATCTTTCCTTCAATAAATCCCCACTTCTGTCTGGCTCTCAATTAGGTCTGTATGGCCCTCGCCTATTCTTCATAATTATCACCTTTCAATTGAACTTGAGTGATAATGTTGCCAGGATTAGCATTCGAGTTCAAATCGTATGGTGATGGTGTTTTCTTCATGAATTCGGTTTTCACTTTGTCTTTGTCGCCTGCCAACCTGGCTCTGATACCATAACAATTTCAATGAAGAATTCAATGACTGGGAGAGAATCCTCTGCCCCTTCCACTCATGCGCTACAGCATATATACATGATGTGAAAAATCAAAACCAGATCTCCTACTTTCTTACAGCTGCTGCTTACGTTTACATGCTGCTATGAATATGGAAAACAGAATTACATCAATATACATGAGCCTAAAATAGCAGACCCAATGTTACACATGCCAAAGATAGCACCCAGCTCAAGACTATTCAATGATCTTGAGGTCACTAATTGAATGTACAATTCTTATTTCACTTTTCTTCTGGGCATATTACGTTGCTTATCTACTAACTCAACATGAATGGGCGCTTTCAAGAAAACAATAAATCAAATAAACAATTTATTCAAGTCGGTAAGTTTAGATCTACGGTTGTTAACTTTAAGAAAAATTTCTTGACTTCTTTTTTTGAACTCATAATGTAGATTACAACACTACAAATTATTATGCAATAGACCCTAGATAAGATAATTTAATGTTAATATATTCCGAAAAAAGAATCTTAGTAACATTATGTCTACAATATTTGAAATAAATGAAGCAGACCTCATCGATAATCCATTATAGACAAAGATGTTACACAAGATGATATATCTAAGTGGGTCTTAAATATGAAAAACATAAATAATTGTAATAACTATTGATAATTCAATTTGAAATAAATGACCCTGACCTCATTGACCCATTTGTCTATTTTCAATCAATATATTCAATAATCAATAGTTTGTCTTTTGGCTATAAGTACTTATATAATGAAATATGCACGGTGCACCAGACTAGATAAACTCCTAGCCGTATAGTACGTCCAAGTGGGTCTTAAATATGAAAAAAGTGATTGGGCAATAATGAAATTATATGCGTGCATTTTTTTCTATGACGCCCCACCAATTTAACATTAAGCAAGCAGTGACAAAGTATTTCGTAATAACAAATTATAAAGATTGAATTTTTTTATAAAATTCAATTGATTTGAATTGGGTACAATCTCTATGAATACAATTCTCTGATTCTTTCTCTTTTAAGGATGGATTTTCCAACCCTTGAATCATGGGGGATTATAAGGAAGCCTCCCCCTTGAAAGTCAAAATAGGTTTTGACTTGAATTTTGGGTTTTAACCTAAGTTTTTGGCCTTTCAATCAGACATTATTCTAAACTACTTTGACTTTTATTTGTGTTGACTTTGACTTTGACTTTGACTTTGACTCATGGGAGTCTCCCGGACTTGAGCCGAGTATTGACTTGGAAGTCGCCTCAAACTTTTGACCGAACGTTGACTTGAGAGTCGTTTTTGACGTTTGACTTGTGAGTCGATGTAAGCTTTGACCTTTGACCTTTGACTCTGACTTTGACTTTGACCGCGCCATGACTTGAATGTCGTTCGGGGTTTAGGTCGTGTTTTGATTTGATAGTCATCTTGAACCTCGATTTGGGTTTTGACTCGAATTTTGACTGAAACCGAACTTGGTAGTCATCTGGGCTTCATTTTGGGTTTGATTTGTATGTCTTTGGGCTTGATTAAATTAATTAAAAGGGTTGACCCAAGCAACTAATTTAATTTAATTTTGGTACGACATGAATAAATTTGCAGTACCTACAAATTGCCCACTCGAGACAAGGTTACGTTCGGGGCTTATCGTTTGAATGTGACCGACGTCTCGATATTCATCTGGGTTCACACATTCTCACCGATGGGCTCTATCCAGGCATTTCTCAGCAGCCCAAAAGTTCTAGGCCCAGCGCATTTTTCCTTCGGGTTTCTCTTTCTCTCGTTTTGTTTGCGTGCGGGCCTGGTAGATTGGGCTTTCCCCGTCCTCTTTTTTTTTTTTTTTTTTGGGGTTTTCTTGGCGAGCTGGGCTGAACTTCAGCTTCCACCTTTTCTCCTCTGGACCGGTCTGTGTGGCCTGCTTCACTTTAGTTAAAGAAAACACGTGAGGAGCACGTGACATGCCCAGCTTTATGTTCTTCTTGCATGGGCTGGGCTTGTTGCTGGGCTGGGTCACCCCCTTTTCCTTTTAACCAGAGCCCAACAGTTTATTTCATTAGATGGCACACAGAAGGCACGTGATCAGCTGCCCTTCTTCTTCCTTCTTTGACAGCACAGCCACCCTAAACTCGAGCATCACCTTTGCTGCTGCACAGTCCTCATTTCTTCCTCATTTTCGTTCAGCCACCAAGCGCCCTAAACAACCTTGAAACCTCTGGTGCTGCCCAGCCAAACGCTGCTACTTCTCACCTGAACCTTCTGACCAACCAAGGCAGCGACTTTCTCACTCCTCTCCCCTTTCTTTCTTATTTGCCCAGCAACAGGGCTCAGAAGCCGAGCCCCATTACTGCTTGCTGTGAGGATCGTCCCCTAAAGCTTGACCTTTTGTTCACCATTTTCAATCCTTTGGTCACCGAAGTCACCCATTTCCTCACTACTCTCTCGTTTCAGCGGAGCCCCACAACCTCAAACTCTAATTCTTTTGCTGTTGCTGCTACTGATTGGGAGTGGGTGTCCTCCCCCTTCAAAGTTTGATCCTTTCACCCCCATTTTCAGTCCTGCCATCAAAGGTACTGTTGACAATATTGGGACATTGTTGACCCCATCTTTATGTAATGTGAGGTTTTGATAGTAACAAACACAAATGTAATATATACTTGAGTGTGTTGATCGAACAGGTTCTAAATACTGTTTGGAAAACTTTGAAATTGCTTGATTAACCATGGTCGATAACAGGTCTTAAGAATAGTTCCTCAGAACAGCTGAATGGTAAAGAACTTAAAGCACATCAAAGACATGGAGTACTTCAGAAACAGCTTCGGGAACAGTTCTAAGTAACATCATAGCAACAGATCTTAAGAACAGTTTCTCAGAACAGCTGAATGGCAAAGAACTCAAAGCGCATCAAAGATATGAAGAACTTCAGGAACAGCTCAGGAAATAGTTGTGAGTAACATCACAGCATTGGAGTGACAAGTCAAAATTCTATAGATGCTGTCCGGTTGATTTAACAAGAGTCTTGGTCTATTATAGGTTTTATTTTCTTAGATTCTTGTTAATATGCCACTTGGAAGATCTTGATTTAACATTTACTTTGAATGGTTTTTAAGAACACTGTCTCAGATCAGTTCTGAGATCAGGGTTCAGACTGTTTTCAAGACAAAATGATTTTTTCACAGTTTTTCTAAAATCTTGGGCTGACGGTTTTTGAAATTATTTGAGATATATTTTCTATTATCATTAAACCCAGGATAAGTTATTTTTTGACTTTGAAATATATTGTGGAGATTTTGAGTGTACCTTTTAGGGGGAATCTTTTACAAAATAAATCAAACTCTTATTTTTTGAATATGAATAAGAAGATGAGAAATTTTGGGATTTGGCTTCTGAAAATATTCGTGGCTTCCCATAATCTGTTGTGCTGCACAAAGATCTTATCCTTGCGGCTCAAGCACACAAAGATCTTGTTACCTTCCACTATTTAAGGAGCTCCTCCACCTCCACATGAAAATAAGTTTTTTACACGGTTTTCACATAAAATTTTCAAAAGGTTTCTTACACGGTTTTTCAAGGAATTTAACTTGCAAATCATATTTTCAGAAAAACCATCAAAGTGTGTATGAAAATTGAGTCATCTTCCTTGGCATACTAGGAGCAAAATTGTACCTTATATTCGCTTAGTTAGAAGCACAAAAGTGAGGTGTATTTTTATTCTCTTCTTTCATCAAAGTGAGAGTTGAGTGTGTCCAACCCTAGGGAGGCTTTAGATGTGGGTAATTTGTCTTGGGAAGACAATTACGTGAGTGTGTCCAAGTCTAGGAGACTAGGACGTGGTGTATAACTAGTCTAAGGGTAGACAGTTACGTGTGTTACAATTGTAACAGAGAAGGTTGCCTTTATAACGTGTTTAGCCCGTATAGTGGAAGTGTGTGAAAATCCTACTGGGGTAGGTCATGGTTTTCGCTTCGGTTGGGCTCGAGGTGTTTCCACGTAAAAATCCGGTGTTCACACTTTTCTACTTATTTCCGCTGTTTTACACTTTCTAAGCACTTTATAAACAGTTCGTCCGAACAAGGTCTAAGCCTGTTTTCAGAAAATTGCGAAAATTTGGCAACACAATTTACCCCCCTTGTGTTCGTGTACTCTCAAATCTAACAAGTGGTATCAGAGCAGGTTCTCATTAGAAAGATTAACATGTTGAGAGATCGTAAACATGAGTACACCACAAGGCATGCTTGAGGGGTAATCCATAACTCGACCACCATACTTTAATGGCCAACATTATAGTTGGTGAAAGAATAGAATGGAAAACTACATTCAAGCTGAGACTACGAGTTATGGATGCTTATCAAGAGTGGGCCACTCATTCCCACAAAAGTGATCGAAGATGGAAGCAAAGTTCACAAAAAGTCTGAAGAGTTCAATTTCGAAGACTTCAAGACGATGGAGAAAAACGCCAAAGCCAAAAAACTCTTGTATTTTGGTTTTGGACCGGATGAGTACACTAGCATTTCTGAGTGCGAGTCAGCCAAGGACATATGGGACGCCCTTCAAGTAGCTCATGAAGGCACAAATCAAGTGAAGCGATCGCGCATTGAGCTACTTATGAGAAAATACGAATTGTTTGAAATGGGTGATCGTGAAACGGTGATGGATATGTATACCCGTTTCACTCATATAACAAATGAGTTAAAGTCATTAGGAAAGTCCTTCACCACTGAAGAGTTGGTGAGGAAGATCCTAAGGTTTTTACCTCATTCTTGGGAAGCCAAAAGTCACGACTATTCAAGAAGCCAAGGACTTGAAAAAGATTACCTTCGATGAGCTTATTGGCAATCTCCAAACCTATGAGCTTAGGAGGAATTCTCAACAAAAAGAAGAGACCAAGAAGGACCGAGGAATTGCTCTAAAAGTCATGGAGGAGGATAACTCGGATCTTGATGATGAAGAAATGGCTATGATCACCCGAAAATTCAAAAAGTTTTTCAAGAAGGCCAAGGAAAATGCTAAGAAGAAAAACTTCAGCAAGTTGAGGAACAATGATAGAGAATAGTTTTCAGGTTGTTTCAAATGTGGTAAGCTTGATCACATTGTGAAAAACTGCCCTTTGCTGAAAGAGGAACAAGAGCCCAAACAGTCCAGGAAACAGGGCAGAAAACAGGTTGGAAATAGTTCAGCCAGGCGTTTCTCAAGGGCAATGCTTGCAGCTTGGGGTGATTCTACCGAGGACGAGGAAGGGACTGGAGAAGAAGATGCTGCTGTAGCTCTTATGGCCAGAAGTGACTCTGACTCAGATGATGAGCCTCTAGACAGCTTAGCTCAACTTAAGGATAAGGTACGTGGTCTAAATAAAGCAAAATTTGAAAAGTTATTATTCACTTTGATGGATGAGTGTGATGCTATTAATTCTGAAAATTGCATGTTAAAGGATGCATGTTCTAAGTTAAAAAGGGATATTAGAGAATTAGAGCATGAAAACAAAATCCTTAAAAGTGAAAAAATTGAAATTGATATGAAAAATATTATTTTGCATGAAGACCTCAATAAGTCTAAAGAGACCTTAAGTATGAAAGAAGAAGCTTTGGCTACTGACTTCACTAAGCTTGAAAATGAGTCCCTTGAACTGAAACAGAAGGTTGAATCCCTACTTATTGAGAACAGTAAATTGCTTGAAAAATTAAAACAAGTAGAATCAGACCTTACTGCAAACAGGCGCTGGAACAGGTTCTCACAGGCACTGAATTGGCTGAACACTCACTTTAACCGAGGGAAAAGAGGATTGGGCTTTGTAACTAAGCGCACCGGTTACCCTGTTAATAGAAAATATGTGGGATTACATGAAAATATTGTTTGTTTTCATTGTGGTAAAATGGGGCATTATCAGTATACTTGTCCTATAAGAAAGTATACCATGGCAAAGAACTTGATTCATGTAAAACAAATATGGGTTAGAAAAGATGAGATTTGCACATCTAAAAGAATGGGACCAAGTGGATCTGGGTTCCCAAAACTAACCCCTAATTTGTCCTGCAGGCTAAAGTGAGGGGGAACAACCGAGCAAACAACTCAGCAAACAACCACTTATGGTATGTGGATAGCGGTTGTTCACGGCATATGACTGGTGAAAAATCAAACTTCCTCTCACTTACAGCCTCTGATGGCGGGAGTGTGGCATTTGAAAACGGCAAATCAGGGACAATTGTCGGTATAGGTAAGATAGGTGAGTCACTCCCTCATTCAATTGACAATGTATATCTGGTGGATGGTTTACAACATAATCTACTCAGCGTGTCCCAACTGTGTGATAAAGATAACCTAGTGGTGTTTTCTTCAAAACAGTGCTTGGTTATTAATATCAACACAGGAGATGTTGTGTTGAGAGGGAAGCGACACAAAAATGTGTATAAAGTAAGTATTCTCTCACTTCCTCAAAACAATCTGACTTGTTTAAGTACTTTAAATAATGATGTTATGCTTTGGCACAAGAGACTACGTAATGCAAGTCTCTCACTCTTGAATAAACTTATTACTAAAGACCTAGTAGTCGGTCTACCTTCCATCAAATTCAATGACGACAAGGTATGTGACGCTTGTGCCAGGGGTAAACAAGTCAAAATTTCTTTTAAACTGAAAAACTGTGTTAGCACTACCCGACCTCTTAAGATGCTACGTGTGGATTTATGTGGTCCTATGAGGATCACAAGTTGAGGTGGGAAGAGGTATATGCTTGTGATAGTGGATGATTACTCTCGTTTCACATGTACCTTGTTTTTGGTTTCTAAAGATGAAACATTTGAAAAATTTCTTGCGTTTCTTAAAAAGGTTGAAAAGAGAGTACGACACTCATTGGCTTGCCTAAGGTCTGATCATGGTACAGAATTTGAAAATTCAAGCTTTATTGACTATTATAATGAGTATGGTGTTGATCATAACTTTTCAGCCCCAAGAACACCCCAGCAGAACGGGGTGATAGAGCGAAAAAATCGTACTCTAGAAGACATGACTAGAACAATGCTTGTTGCTAGTGGTCTTCCTAGAAACTTTTGGGCCGAAGCCTTGAACACATCGTGTTACATTATAAATAGATGCATGATCAGACCCATTCTAAACAAAACTCCTTATGAGCTTCTCAAGGGTAGAAAACCCAATATTATGTACTTGAGAGTATTTGGTTGTAAATGTTTTGTGCATAATAATGGGAAGGATGCCTTAGGAAAATTTGATCCAAGGAGTGATGAGGCGATATTTCTTGGTTACTCCTCACACAGTAAAGCATACAAAGTGTTTAATAAACAAACCTTGTATGTTGAGGAGAGTGTGCATGTGTTATTTGATGAAACTAACTCTCTTGTTGAGGATGATGCACAGGATGCAGAGTTTGAACTGGGCCTAGCTAGAAAAGACTCATTGCTCACACATGAGATAGGTAAGAGTTCCGAGGGTGGAGCAGAACCGGGAGCTGTTTCCTTGGAAGGAGGGCAAGGTCCGAATCAGACAGGGGGAAGCACTGCTAAACCCAGTTTGGATCAAAACCAGCCTAAATCTTCCAGAACTGGCTCAGAAACAGGCTCTAGAACAGGCTCGAAAACAGTTTCTGAACCTGTTTCGCCGAGTATTCCAGTAAGAGTAGAAAGCGTGTCTGTGGACCCCCTTACTCCACGACCATGGAAGCATCAAAGTTCACACCTCCTTAGTCAAATTCTGTCTGACATTAATACAGGAGGGCAAACTAGATCCAAACTTAAAAATTTCTGTGCTTTTTATATTTTTCTCTCTAATATTGAGCTAAAAATGTTAATGAAGCCTTTGCAGATTCAGATTGGGTTACAGCAATGCAAGAGGAGCTTCATCAGTTTGAAAGCAACAAGGTGTGGCACCTTGTACCTCAGCCGGAAGACAGATCAATCATTGGCACCAAGTGGGTGTTCCGAAACAAGCTTGATGAGTTCGGAACAGTCACCAGGAACAAGGTCCGGATGGTGGTTCAAGGCTACAACTAAGAAGAAGGCATTGATTATGAAGAAACCTTTGCATCTGTTGCAAGGATTAAAGCCATTCGAATCTTGATAGCTTTTGCAGCCCACATGGAGATCAAACTCTATCAGATGGATGTCAAAAGTGCATTCCTCAATGGATATCTTAAAGAGGAGGTGTATGTGATGCAACCCTCTGGTTTTGAAAGTAAAGAACTTCCTAACTATGTTTTTAAACTTGACAAAGCGCTTTATGGTTTAAAACAAGCTCCTATAGCTTGGTATGAACGTTTGTCAAACTTTTTATTGGAAAATGGTTTTAGAAGAGGCAAGGTTGATAATACCTTGTTTCTAAAATCTAAGGGGAAACATTTGTTGATTATCCAAGTATATGTCGATGATATTATATTTGGTGCAACACACAATGATTTATGTGAAGAGTTTTCAAAAATGATAAGGAGTGAGTTTGAAATGAGCGTGATGGGTGAGCTTAATTTTTTCTTAGGCTTGCAAATCAAGCAAACTTCAAACGGCACCATGATACATCAACAAAAATATGTCAAGGAATTACTTAAGTGATTTGGAATGAAATCGGCTAAGCCCATTGATACTCCCATCTCTCCTTCAACCAGATTAGTAATGGATGATGGGAGTCCCTCAGTTGAGGAGAATCCTATAGGGGTATGATAGGGTCGCTTCTTTACCTAACTGCTAGTAGACCTGATATTATTTTCAGTGTTGGTTTGTGTGCCCGTTTTCAGTATAAGCCTAAAGAATCACATTTAAAGGCTGTTAAACGGATTCTTAGATATCTAAAACATACACCTGATTTGGCTTTATGGTATCCTAAAGGATGCAACTTTGACCTTGTTGGATATGCTGATGCTGACTATGCAGGTTTCTTGGTTGATAGAAAAAGCACCTCAGGTATGGCTCATTTTCTTGGACCCTGTTTGGTATCTGGGGCAACCAAGAAACAACACTCAGTTGCCATGTCCACAGCAGAAGTTGAATATGTTGCAGCTACTTCTTGTTGTGCTCAACTATTATGGATAAGGCAACAACTCAAAGATTTTTGTGTTGACACGGGATGCATTCCCATATTTTGTGATAATACAAGTGCAATTAATATTTCCAAAAACCCTTGTCAACATAAAAGGACTAAACATATTGACATTCGTCATCATTTTTTGAGAGACAATGTTGAAAAAGGCTTGGTTTCAATAAATTTCTGTGCCACTAATAAACAAATTGCTGATATTTTCACCAAGGCACTGAATAGAGAACAGTTTGAGAAGAACAGATTGGAACTGGGTCTGATTAAAATGACTTGAGAATGCCTAATTAACCCCCAATGCTTGTCTAGTTACAGGGCTTTTCAGGTCAAACCTGTTAAAATTATTGGTTGCAATCAAACTTGGTGCTATATTTAGCACATGTGTGGAATACAGCTTGCTGACACTCGTTGAGGTCTGATGATATTGCCCTTATTGTCCCATGTTACCGAACAACTGACTGCAGAAACAAGCACCAAGAACAGGTATGGCCACTGTTTATCACTTTGTGCGAATCAGGTAGTTAATTCCGTTGTTAAGAATTTTTTTTTGAAGCGTGCGTGGCTGGGAGACTTAATGCTCCTCTTTTTCGGTTGAAAGCCCGTTGACCCCTTAACTCCCTTGCCTGCTCACGTCGCTCATCAGCCACCAAAAATCTCTCTCAATCTCCCTCTCTCACTCAAACCAAAACCCTAATCTCTCACAAAACCCAAGCTTCTCTTCACCATCAATGGCGAACTCCACCAGCAGTTCCTTCGCCTCTGAGAAACGCAGCACCACCACCTCTCAATCTCCAGTCTCGAAGCGCACGCACATGGCGTCTCTGCCAACGCCCACATCTCTGCCCTTGTCGGCGGCTGCAGCACTAGTACCACTCAGAGGTACGGGGTTCAATTCTCTACCCCCTTTGCCTATATACTCTACAATTTTTGGTTTTTTGAAGTGTCTAGACTTGCGAACGGTGGGGCTGAAATTGGGTGATGTTCCTCCTGTATTTGGATGGGATTTGGTATTGTTCGACCCTAACGTGGAACCTGCTGGGTCTAAGGGTGTTCTTGAAACCAATGCGGGTCAAGTTGTGTCTGATGATGTTCTTGAAGTAGACACGGCACGATTAGGGCCTGAACCTGTTCCTGAACTGGGTAAAGCCCGAACTGGGTCTGCACCCGTTTTCTTTGACAGAATGGATGACCCCATCATTAATTTGGATCGAGTGGAAGACCTTGAGGAGACTAACAGTGATGGATCTGATTCAACCATAGAGGTTCTCCAACCGCAACCCTCCCAGAAAACTAGACCGGATGAATGGGGGCCTAGACTTCGGTTTAAAACCACCACTTCTAAACCTCTTTTCACACCTGTTCGTAGACCTCGAACCCGCAGTTCTGGTTCACTCTCTGGTTCTTCTCAGCCAAAACAAGTACCTGAATCTTCTATTACAAAAGCCTCTGCGAAACCTATCAAAGAATCTACCCAGTCTCCATCAGAAAAAACCCAAAACACCCAAACCAAAAGGAAAGCTGTTTCAGAACAAGTACCAGAACAGGTGCTTGAAACTGAGGAGATTGCTTCCAAACAGGTGCCTGCCTCTGCTCCATCGGTGAAGCCTTGTTAAGTCAAAAATCATGCATGGTTTTAATAATTATTTTGATTATATTATATACATTGTTGCGTCTAATTTACTTTATTTTATATGTTTTTCAGATTAGGCAGTAATAAAATAAAAAGGGAGGACAAGTCGTCGAGGCACGAATTTTACATGCTTGGCTATAAAAACGGTCCAAAAATAATAATTATGAAAAATATTATTTTCATAGTTATTTAATTTGGCTGGGGTTTCAAGAGTTGGTGAAGAACTAGAAGTCTTAAGGGAGAAGAAATCTAAGGAAGAAAGGAAGAAGGAAACCCTAATTACTAACCCTAATCACACCCCTCCTGTCCTTCCTATATACATCAATCATCACCATCATCATCTGTCTTCTACATCCCCTCTCACGCAGCCACCTACGCCTAACCCATCTTATTCTTCCTCCTCCATATGCCACGCATCATTCACCACCATCTTGAATCACCTCCCCATCTCACGCCTAACCCCCCTTTTATCACCATATCACCTTCTTCATCATCACTATCATTCATTACCATAAATCATACCCATCATCATCTTCTTGATTCATCATCACACGCACATCCCTCTTCCTCACCATAATCTCCACACGCCAATCACCTTTTTTTTTAATTTTTATTTTTGATATTTTTATTTTTTGTTTAGTTCATTATTAAACATGATTTATTTGGGTGAATTTGGTGATTTTGATTTTAATATGAGTGAGTAATTTTTTTGTGCTTAGTGTAATCTTCTTGAAGCCATGCCAAATTTACTATTTTGAAACAAGTCGTATACTTTATTGCCTAGTTGATTCATATTCATGATTCTATAGCGATTAGTGTTTATCGTTTATGATATTCGTGTTAAATTAATTATAATGCATGCTAGTTAGTTTAACACGATTTCGACTGATAGTTTAGAAGACTATAATACGTAAAAGTTATAGTCTTTTATGCGTAGGTATCACCCTAATTAATCATGGATGGCTCAAACCCATCTCTTTTAATTAGGTAATCGTTATAAATCTTTGTTAAATCAATTTGCTTGTAAATTAGTTACAAAGCGTTAGATGATATTTTTCTAGTACGTAATGCTCTGGCTTGATTAAATTCTTGTGCTGGTGTGAGGGTTATCAAAACTAGTGGGGTTTATATTAGGGCTGGACCTAATTAAACTAGAATCTAAGGAAAAACGGGGAAGAACTGCTGGTGGATGTCTTCTACAGTTTAACTTATAAATGAAATTAACTTGTGTGTTAATGATAAATATTAATTTGCATGGTGGATTGAGATTATACTAAGTATCCTTCATAAATTTGACAATTTTTGATCATTATTTGTTGCTTAGAATTAATTTGATTAGTTTGTTCTATTTTTATTAGCTTCAATATAATTTCAATTGAACCCCCCCAAAAGTATAGTCTTTTAGGAGCGTCTAGGTAATTTTAGATAATTTAGATTTTGATTTTGGAGTAGTTATAATTTTAGATTGATTTATACTCAGTTTTAGTATTTCATTACCGGTTTGTTAGAAATTAGACTAAAAATAGTCATTTTTATTCTTTTTCGATTTTCATTAGTTCCTAGGGTTTATATAGTGTCCTAGTCTGCCCATATTTAATTTCGTAATTTTTGGAAGTTATTTGATAATTTTTCAGAATTATTTTGAGAAATTGATAAGTGCAGGTTTTTAGGTTGTTAATTCTGAAAATTTCGATTTTTAATTTCAATTTATGATTATTAGGTGTGGTTAGGTCCAGAAAATTGTGTCCTAGAATTAGGGTAATTTTCTTGATTATTTTCATATTTATATTTTTGCAGATTATTTTATTTCTAATTTCAGATTTAGTATTCTGCATTGATTTTCTGTGGTAGTTTTCTGATTTGATTTTTCTGAAATTATTTAGATACAATTGAGGAGTTATAAGCTTATATACCTGAAGAATAATATTTTAGGTTATTGTTTGACATTTTAAATATTTATTTTCTATTTATTACTTGCTGTTTTGATTTTTAATTAGAATTTCAGTTACTATTCTGATTTTATTTTTCTAGATTATTTAGGAAAGCTTTTTACTGTTTTCTTTCCAGAATATAATCCAAAATATTTAGGAGCATCATTGGGTGTTTTTCTAGATTTTTATTCGTTAGATTTTAATTATTTTATAATTATTAAGATTAGATTTAATAAATTAGATTAGTAAAATCATTTAGGATTAAGTTAGCCTTTTTAAAACAATCTTTCCTTGTGGATCGATCCCTACTTTTCTATGCTATAAAAAGTATTTAACAACTGAAGTAGTGGTTAAATTTGTAACTCTCGACAAGCTTAACAAATTTTGGCGCCGTTGGCAGGGAAAGAAAATTAAATTGCTAGTTTACTTCTATTTAATTTTGCTACTTTTATTTATTTTATTATAACTCTAGTTTTTTTTGATTTTATTCTTTTTAGATTTCAAGGAATGTATGAAATTAAGGAGTGGTAAGGAAATTGGAGAGAACAAAGAACAAGCATTAAAAGCTGAAAACAAAGAGAGTCAGCTTGACCCAATAAGTTTTAGGGTTAAAGAGGTAAGCATGTTTACTCTTCAAGAACTTGCTGCTCTTAACTTAGAAACCCAACCAATGTCCATTACTTATGCTGTTTTAGATAAGCCTTTGAAATTAAACTCAGGATTTATTAATTTATTACCTAAGTTTCATGGATTGGCTGGAGAGGACCCCCTAAAGACACATTAGTGAATTTCTTATTACCTGCTCTGCTATGGTACCTGAAGGAATTCCTGAGGACCAAATTAGACTACGGGCTTTTCCCTTTTCTTTGCTTGGTAATGCTAAGGACTGGTTATATTATATGCCTGCTGGATTTTTTTCTACATGGACTGCATTGCATAAATCGTTTCTAGAAAAGTTTTTTCCTGTATCCCGTATTGGATCTATTAGGAAAGAAATATGTGGAATCAAACAAATGAATGGGGAACCCTTTTGTGAGTATTGGGAAAGATTTAATAAGTTATGTGCTAGTTGTCCCCAACATCAAATAACTGAACAACTATTGATTCAATATTTTTATGAGGGTTTGCTTCTTATGGATCATAATATGGTTGATGCTGCTAGTGGGGGTGCTCTGATTAATAAAACCCCAACTGATGCTAGAAATCTATTTAATGTAATGGCCCAAAACACTCAGCAGTTTGGTACTAGGACTTATAAGTTAAAAGGGTAAATGAGATAGGTTCTAGTTTATCTCTAGAGAATCAGTTATCTCACATTACGGCTATGTTAAATAAGATTATTACTGGGGGTATTCAAAAAGCAGTAATATGTGGTATTTGTTGTCTAGAGGGGTATTCTACTAATGCATGTCCTACTCTACAAGAAGGTAATGTTAATGCTCTTTACTCTAACCAAGATCAAAGGAGGTATGATCCCTATTCGAATACTTATAATGAAGGATGGAGAGACCACCCTTACCTCAGATATGGCCCTAAGCCTAATCCACCTGGTTTTGACTAACCCTCTCATCAACCTTCTAACCAGGATAGGACCAACTTTTTACTGGAACAAGTCCTCAAGCAGATGGATGATAGGTTCCAGATTTTGGAGACAACTCTTAAGCAGGTTCAAGAGAAACAGACTGCAACTGATATCATAGTTAGCAACTTGCAGGCTCAAATGCAAAATAGGTTATCATCTCAGCCTTACCCTAACCCTAAAGAGAATGTTAGTGTCATAACAATTAGGAGTGGGGAAGAGTTAAAAGAACCTAAGAAGAGTAGAGAATTAGAACTTGAGTTAGAGATTAAAGGGGCTGTACCAAAGTTAGACACTAATTCTAATCAAACTACTAAGGAAATAGGAGAGAAGAAAAGAGAACCTTATAAACCAATTCCACCCTTTTCTAGTAGATTTAGAAACCCTACTTCTAAGGTGAATGAGGCTAACCAAGAGATCTTAGAGACATTAAGAAAGGTAGAAATTAATATACCTCTTCTTGATGCCATTAAATAGGAGCATCGTTATGCTAAGTTCTTAAAAGAATTATGCACTACCAAGAGGAAGCTCATTGGTAACGAGAAGATGTGTCTGCTGTTTTTCAAAGAAAACTTCCCCCTAAGTGTAAAGACCCTGTTGTGTTTTCTGTTTCTTGCAAAATAGGAAATCTTTGCTTTGATAAAGCTATGCTTGATTTAGGTGCCTCTATTAATGTTATGCCTAGATCCGTTTATGACAAACTGAGCCTAGGCAAATTAAAGAAAACTGGTATAGTGATTCAATTAGCTGATAGGAGCAGTACTCACCCAGACGGAGTGTTAGAGGATATCTTAGTCCAAGTAAATGAACTCGTATTTCCTGCTGACTTTTATGTGATGAACATGGGTGATGCATGTCTTGATATTCCCATCTTACTTGGCAGACCATTTTTGAAAACAGCTAGAACTAAAATTGATGTGCATGAAGGAACATTAACTATGGAATTTGATGGTGAAATGATTAAATTTAATATTTTTGATGCCATGAGATTCCCTGCTGATGTGAATTACGTATATGCACTTGATGTTATTGATGAGTTGCCCCAAAATATTTATGACTTATCTAACGAAGATGAATTTTTGACTGTACTTACTAAGAGTCTTGATCATGCTAAGTTTCAAAAAGTGCCTTACCTGATTAATGCTGAATTATTGGAAGAGATCTAACTAGAGGATCCAGAAGTTTTATGAAGTCGAGCCAACGACTATAAACAAAGGCGCTGGTTGAGAGGCAACCCAACGTTTTTAGGGAAGTATCCATTTAATTTTGCTTTTATTTTTATTATTTTTATCTTTTTGCATGCATTAGGGACAATGCATGAATTAAGTGTGGGGGAATTAGGTGCATCCTACATTTAATTTTCGCAGTATTTATTCATGAAAAAAAAAATTTTTCTTATAAATAATGCATGATATGAGTGTATGCTAGCTTTGCTTGTTTAAAAATTTTTTTTTTTTTTTTGGGTTTTATTAGCTATTTTGTAGTTTATTCTTTTATAAGTGAAAACTTCTAAGCATGATAGTTATCCTTTAGAAAAGTTTGAGTTGATCCTCATACATCTTCTTAATGAGTAACTCTCTTGATTATCTATCTTATCTAGTCATGTAATATATCCGATTTAGAGGCAATAAAATGACCTGGCCCATCTCCTAGACTATTGAATTAGTCGAATAATTTATTAAAATTGTGATTTTACTTGTCTGTACAAAGAAAGAAAAAAAAAGAGAGTCAAAGTTGGGAATGACAAGTACCCCTTTGAGGCATGCGCTACTAGGTGCTACCCTTTGAGGCAATACTGCCACTGGAAAGCTTGCTTCCCATACTAATTAGCCATTAAAATAAATAAAAGTAATGATGAAAATAAAATATTTGCTTCAGCACCTCTATTCGGGTGAGTGTGAGACAGAGAATGTTTAATTTCTAAGACCCTATATGAGCCTCGAATATGTGCGCAAGTGGAGTTTGAAAGATAAGAAGAAGAGAAAAATAATTACAAGGCAAGTTCAGAATCAGTTCAATGAGTTATCCTATCTAATTCAATTGTCTTTATAGCCATACCGTGCCTCAATTTTTCTATCATAAATTTCTAGACCTATTGATCAATGTATGCATATCTAAAAAGGATGGATAATTATTGATCTTATTATTTCATTATAGAAATGTTGTGAGGTTGAGGAATAAACTCTCTAAGGATAGTTGGATGTTTAGCAGGTATTCACTTATTGAAGGAGAAACTAATTTGTTCAATAACACTGTTTTTCTTAAGCAAGCCCAGACCTAGTATGAATATTATAGTTATGCATGACTTTATAAGAAAGAAAGAGGGCAAGTTTTTAGATCGAGTCTAACATTTCTTTGCACGAGGACGTCCAAAGTCTAAGTGTGGGGGAATTTGTTAAGTCAAAAATCATGCATGGTTTTAATAATTATTTTGATTATATTGTATACACTATTGCGTCTAATTTGCTTTATTTTATATGTTTTTCAGATTAGGCAGTAATAAAATAAAAAGGGAAGACAAGTCGTCAAGGCGCGAATTTTACATGCTTGGCTATAAAGACGGTCCAAAAATAATAATTATGGAAAATATTATTTCCATAGTTATTTAATTTGGCTGGGGTTTCAAGAGTTGGTGAAGAACTAGAAGTCTTGAGAGAGAAGAAATCTAATGAAGAAAGGAAGAAGGAAATCCTAATTACTAACCCTAATCACACCCCTCCTTTCCTCCCTATATACATCAATCATCACCATCATCATCTGTCTTCTACATCCCCTCTCACGCAGCCACCTACGCCTAACCCATCTTATTCTTCCTCCTCCATATGCCATGCATCATTCACCACCATCTTGAATCACCTCCCCATCTCACGCCTAACCCCCCTTTTATCACCATATCACCTTCTTCATCATCACTATCATTCATCACCATAAATCATACCCATCATCATCTTCTTGATTCATCATCACACGCACATCCCTCTTCCTCACCATAATCTCCACACGCCAATCACCTTTTTTTTTTAATTTTTATTTTTGATATTTTTATTTTTTGTTTAGTTCATTATTAAACATGATTTATTTGGGTGAACTTGGTGATTTTGATTTTAATATAAGTGAGTAATTTTTTTGTGCTTAGTGTAATCTTCTTGAAACCATGCTAAATTTACTATTTTGAAACAAGTCGTATACTTTATTGCCTAGTTGATTCATATTCATGATTCTATAGCGATTAGTGTTTATCATTTATGATATTCGTGTTAAATTAATTAGAATGCATGCTAGTTAGTTTAACACGATTTCGATTGATAGTTTAGAAGACTATAATACGTAAAAGTTATAGTCTTTTATGCGTAGGTATCACCCTAATTAATCATGGATTGCTCAAACCCATCTCTTTTAATTAGGTAATCGTTATAGATTTTTGTTAAATCGATTTATTGGTAAATTGGTTACAAAGCATTAGATGATATTTTTCTAGTACGTAATGCTCTGGCTTGATTAAATTCTTACACTGGTGTGAGGGTTATCAAAACTAGTGGAGTTTATATTAGGGCTAGACTTAATTAAACTAGAATCTAAGGAAAAATGGGGAAGAATCGCTGGTGGATGTCTTCTACAGTTTAACTCATAAATGAAATTAACTTGTGTGTTAATGATAAATATTAATTTACATGGTGGATTAAGATTATACTAAGTATCCTTCATAAATTTGACAATTTTGGATCATTATTTGTTGCTTAGAATTAATTTGATTAGTTTGTTCTATTTGTATTAGCTTCAATATAATTTCAATCGAACCCCCCCAGAAGTATAGTCTTTTAGGAGCGTCTAGGTAATTTTAGATAGTTTAGATTTTGATTTTTGGAGTAGTTATAATTTTAGATTGATTTATACTCAGTTTTAGTATTTCATTACCGGTTTGTTAGAAATTAGACTAAAAATAGTTATTTTTATTCTTTTTTAATTTTTATTAGTTCCTAGGGTTTATATAGTGTCCTAGTCTACCCATATTTAATTTCGTCATTTTTGGAAGTTATTTGATAATTTTTCAGAATTATTTTGAGAAATTGATAAGTGCAGGTTTTTAGGTTGTTAATTCTGAAAATTTCGATTTTTAATTTCAATTTATGATTATTAGGTGTGGTTAGGTCCAAAAAATTGTGTCCTAGAATTAGGGTAATTTTCTTGATTATTTTCGTATTTATATTTTTGCATATTATTTTATTTCTAATTTCAGATTTAATATTCTGCATTGATTTTCTGTGGTAGTTTTCTGATTTGATTTTTCTGAAATTATTTAGATACAATTGAGGATTTATAAGCTTATATACCTGAAGAATAATATTTTAGGTTATTGTTTGACATTTTTAATATTTATTTTCTATTTATTACTTGCTGTTTTGATTTTTAATTAGAATTTCAGTTACTATTCTGATTTTATTTTTCTAGATTATTTAGGAAATCTTTTTACTGTTTTCTTTCCAGAATATAATCCAAAATATTTAGAAGCATCATTGGGTGTTTTTCTAGATTTTTATTCGTTAGATTTTAATTATTTTATAATTATTAAGATTAGATTTAATAAATTAGGTTAGTAAAATCATTTAGGATTAAGTTAGCCTTTTTAAAACAATCTTTTCTTGTGGATCGATCCCTACTTTTCTATACTATAAAAAGTATTTAACCACCGAAGTAGTGGTTAAATTTGTAACTCTCGACAAGCTTAACAAGCCTTCCTCAAAAAGAGCCTCATCAAAGAGAAAGGCTGCTTTCCAACAGGTGCCCATAGAAGCAAAGCCTGATGAACCCAAATCTAAGAAAGTCAAAACAACCATGGCCACAGTAGCCAAAGTTGCCCATTTTCTCCAAAGGAGTGTGGTACGGGGCAAAATTGTAAAAGTTACTTATGTTCAGGATCAGGGTCTGGAGATGTTCTTAGATAAACTTGCAGCCCAGGGTTGGTTAGACCTCTTTGCAAACACCAAGAGAGGGTGTTCAATACCTGATTTAGCAGAATTCTATGCCAACTGTAATGTCGCCAATGGTATGGTGATAAGTGTGGTCAATGGGAAAAGATTGCGATTCAATGCTAGGGAATTGGGAGAAATCCTAGGAGTTCCTGCTGAGAGCTTTGGGGTGTATGTGAGGGAAAATAAGACAGTGCTCGGAGCTGAAAGATTGCTCAAATTGACTCAAAGGTTGAGTCAACAACCAGGGTTGAAAACATCCAGGTCAGTCAAGAAAGGGGAGATGACACCTTGTCACCGGTTGCTCTTCTGATTTATCATCAAAAACATCATCCCCCGGGGTCAAGGGCGTAACCTTGCAGATGCAATAGATCAGTGCCTTACCGATCTTCTGGACCGAGGAGAGCAGATCAACCTACCAGCCATCATGATCAGTTATATCTCCCGCATTGCCAACACGGCTAGAGAACATGACCTGGGGTATGGTTTTCTCCTGACTTCGGTATTTGAGCACTTTGGAATTTCTTTACAGAAGGAGATCGGGGTGCAAGTGACAGCTGAGATAGGTAGTCGCACCTTGATCAGTTGTGGATTCAAGCTTGCAAAGGGTGAGACTGCTGGTTCCAAACAGGGGCCTCGAACACCCTTTACCCCTGTTCTTGGTTCTTCCTCCAGTGAGCCTTCTGTTGATGCCTTGCTTCTGGATCAAAAACGGTTGAAGACCGAGCTCGCTGAGGTTAGAGCTGCTCTTGCTGAGGAGAAGGCTCTCAATGCCAAGCGCCATGAGGATCTAATGTCGATTCTTTCCGTCTTCACAGCCAAATTCTCTTCTCCTCTACCCTGAATCAGCTCAACCCCCTGATCCTTCCCTGTTCTGTCTTCCTTTATTTTTCACCCTGTTCTCAACAACTGTTTCTCACTATCTGGTTGTGCTTTGTGACTGACAATGGTTTATGCTAATCTTGGTTGGATCTACTGTACTGCTGTGCCATGCTTGTCTTTTTTGTTGTTATTTGTTTATGCGTGACTCGGATGGCCAATATCATTACCGTACCATATACTTGAGTGTATCGCAGGTTATTTTTCCTCCATTACCCAAGTGGTGGTGACTGCAAACACCCTGCTTCTCTTGTTTGACCTGACCACCCTTTTTCGATGATATCAAAAGGGGGAAGATGGGCATGACCATGATCGTTTTAGTTTGACCTAGCTCAAGTTGACTTCTTAAAAAGGGGGAAGATGGGCATGACCAGGATCGATTTAGCTTGACTGAAACTTGCTTATGTCTTTTATGTCAATATGGTCATTTGGTTTGTCATCATCAAAAAGGGGGAAATTGTTAACAATATTGGGACATTGTTGACCCCATCCTTATGTAATGTGAGGTTTTGATGATAACAAATACAAATGTAATATACACTTGAGTGTGTTGATCGAACAGGTTCCAAATACTGTTTAGAAAACTTTGAAATTGCTTGATTAACCATGGTCGAGAACAGGTCTTAGGAACAGTTCCTCAGAACAGCTGAATGGTGAAGAACTTAAAGCACATCAAAGACACGGAGTACTTCAGAAATAGCTCCGGGAACAGTTCTGAGTAACATTATAGCAACAGGTCTTAAGAACAGTTCCTCAAAACAGCTGAATGGCAAAGAACTCAAAGCGCATTAAAGACATGAAGAACTTCAGGAACAGCTCAAGAAATAGTTGTGAGTAACATCACAGCATTGGAGTGACAAGTCAAAATCCTATAGATGCTGTCCGGTTGATTCAACAAGAGTCTTGGTCTGTTATAGATTTTATTTTCTTAGATTCCTGTTAATATGCCACTTGGAAGATCTTGATTTAACATTTACTTTGAATGGTTTTTAAGAACACTGTCTCAGATCAGTTATGAGATCAGGGTTCAGAGTGTTTTCAAGACAAAACGATTTTTTCATAGTTTTTCTAAAATCTTGGGTTGACGGTTTTTGAAATTATTTGGGATATATTTTCTGTTATTATTAAACCCAAGATAAGTTATTTTTTGGCTTTGAAATATATTGTGGAGATTTTGAGTCTAGCTTTTAGGGGGAATCTTTTACAAAATAAACCAAACTCTTATTTTTGGAATATGAATAAGAAGATGAGAAATTTTGGGATTTGGCTATTGAAAATATTCGTGGCTTCCCATAATCTGTTGTGCTGCACAAAGATCTTATCCTTGCGGCTCAAGCACACAAAGATCTTGTTACCTTCTACTATTTAAGGAGCTCCTCCACCTCCACATGAAAATAAGTTTTTTACACGGTTTTCACATAAAATTTTCAAAGGGTTTCTTACACGGTTTTTCAAGGAATTTAACTTGCAAATCATATTTTCAGAAAAACCATCAAAGTGTGTGTGAAAATTGAGTCATCTTCCTTGGCATACTAGGAGCAAAATTGTACCTTACATTCATTTAGTTAGAAGCACAAAAGTGAGGTGTATTTTTATTCTCTTCTTTCATCAAAGTGAGAGTTGAGTGTGTCCAAGCCTAGGGAGGCTTTGGACGTGGGCAATTTGTCTTGGGAAGACAATTACGTGAGTGTGTCCAAGTCTGGGAGATTAGGACGTGGTGTGTAACTAGTCTAAGGGTAGACAGTTACGTGTGTTGCAATTGTAACAGAGAAGGTTACCTTTGTAACGTGTTTAGCCCGTATAGTGGAAGTGTGTGAAAATCCTACTGGGGTAGGTCGTCGTTTTCGCCTCGGTTGGGCTCGAGGTGTTTCCACGTAAAAATCCGGTGTTCACACTTTTCTACTTATTTCCGCTGTTTTACACTTTCTGAGCACTTTATAAAAAGTTCGTCCGAACAAGGTCTAAGCCTGTTTCCAGAAAATTGCGAAAATTTAGCAACACAATTCACCCCCCTCTTGTGTTCGTGTACTCTCAAATCTAACAGGTACTACCTTTTTTCTACCTTTCTTCTCTTTTTTTTTTTTTAAATGCATCATCAGCCTTCAAGGCGTCAGCAGATTAGAATTAATAGTTCGTGCTTGCTTGATGATAACTTACTTAGTGATTTCCTGGCATGATGGTCATGATTGGCATGATTGGAGATTAGAGAGACGTTTGCTTGCCGAAAGAACCTGGTCCATATGATGAGTGAGATACTTCATGCTCCTTTTTTTTTTTTTTTTTGGTGGGGCTGGCATTACGTGGGATGAGGAGAGAGAAAAGTGGGGAAGAAGCCATAATTGGTGATGGGTATGAGAACAATCCATATTCTGTATTTTTTTGGTGGGTATTCTGCCACATCTGGGTTGGTCTTTAATCGACATAGGAAGAATGGAAAAAATAAAAAAGAGTAAAGCTTTTCGCTCATCTGCGCAGAAATGGAGAATTTTGTCAAATTTCACCAAAGTGTTGCTTTACTTTTCTTTTTTTTTTCTTTTATTTGCATGTTGGTGCCTCTATTTGAAATGTGAAAGTCATGTCTTTCTCCTTTTGTTTTTTTTTTTTTTTTGGGTGGGAATTTGGGATTTGACTTGATTTGAGATTTTGATAATGGAGATGGAGGAAGAGAGAGAGTGAAAGACTCAAAGCATGAACGAGGCCTTTGTTTTTATTTTTTGAGAATTTGGGTTTGGTGTGGTTTGGGAAATTTGGCACATGTTGATGTTGGATTTTCAACGAGGGCCTTTTTTTTTTGGTTGAGAATTTGGGTTTACCTTGAAGAGCTTGCCATTTTTTTAACCATGAGCAATAAAAGTTACGACTCTGCCTGAAATGAATCCATAGGAAGCCTTTTATTAGACTAACGAGTCTTCTCACGTCTGTCTGAGTCGTTGTAACATCGCGTTCATTTATTGTTGCATTTTTCGCATATCGCGACATCATGTTCACTTGCTGAAAGATGATATCTTTTTGTCGCTTATGCTCACTTGCTGGTGGATCGATTTTTTTTGAATGCCGAGACCCCTTTTCTTTTTATTTTTCTTTTTCTTGTTTTTTGTACTGTTGCTTGTGCAGGTTGAGAAGCCATTTAAAGAACCACTTGCGACACAGTTCGCTGCTTGGCCAAAGGCCTTGAACGTAACTGATACGCACGAAAGTGGTATGAAGACTTAAAGAGCCACACTTGCGATACAGTTCGCTGCTTGGCTTATGGGCCTTGAATGGAACTGATACGCACGGAAGTGGTGTGAAGACTTGAAGAGCCACACTTGCGATACAGTTCGCTGCTTGGAAGTGGTGTGAAGACTTGAAGAGCCACACTTGCGATACAGTTCGCTGCTTGGCTTATGGGCCTTGAACGGAACTGATATGCACGGAAGTGGTGTGAAGACTTGAACAGCCACACTTGCGATACAGTTCGCTGCTTGGCTTATGGGCCTTGAACGAAACTGATACGCACGAAAGTGGTGTGAAGACTTGAAGAGCCACACTTGCGATACAGTTTGCTGTTTGGCTTATGGGCCTTGAACGGAACTGATACGCACGGAAGTGGTGTGAAAACTTGAAGAGCCACACTCGCGATACAGTTCGCTGCTTGGCTTATGGGCCTTGAACGGAACTGATACGCACGGAAGTGGTGTGAAGAGTGAAGAGCAGCTAGCGCGACAATCGACGAACATTTTGATTGATTTTGTTCCACGCTTCCCCCTTCTTTAGCATTTATTTTGTTTAGACGCCGCTTTGCTTACTGATTTCTTTCTTGAAAAAAGAATTTAACTTTGTGTTTTTTTTCTGTTTTTAGGTGATTCATAATGGCGCAAGTCGCAAGGAGAAGCTTGGCGGCAGAAAGGTGATGTCTTTGATATCTTCTCTTTGATGCCCCTTTTTTTCGTGTGTGATGTGTCTGACTGCACTTGGTGATTTGCTGAAACTGCTTACGTACTTATGGGTACTTGCAATTTCCAATAAGATCAAGTTGTTACGTAGTTCAACTAAGCATCCTTTTCTTTCATTTGTTTTGTCATTCACAATTTATACTCTTGCAGGCCAGAAGTAGTACAAAATTTTTTTTTTTTTTTTTGCTTGAGTGAACAGTTTATACTCTTGCTTAGGAGTTAGCATTTTCTTGATGTGTGTGAACAGTTTAGACTCTTGTTTGGGAGTCTTTTTTTTTGAACGTGCGAATAGTGTAGCCTCTTGTTCGGGAGTCTTCCTTTTTTGAATGTGCGAACAGTTTAGCCTCTTGTTCGGGAGTCTTCTTTTTTCTTATTCGGGAGTCTTCTTTTTTGAATATGTACGAACAGTTTAGCCTCTTGTTCGGGAGTCTTCTTTTTTGAATATGTGAACAGTTTAGCCTCTTGTTCAGGAGTCTTCCTTTTTGAATGTGTGAACAGTTTAGCCTCTTGTTCAGGAGTCTTTTTTTTTGAATGTGTGTGAACTTTGGTTTTTTTTTTTTTTTTTTGGGTGGTGAACAGTTTAAGCTCTTGCCTAGGAGCTAATCTAGCATTTTCTCAAGGGAAGTTGCCGACATCTTGGCTTGCGTCACAACTGGAAGAAGCTTGCTGCTCAGTTCCTTCTTTTGAGCTGGCCTTAGCCCCGTGGCGAGTGAGAATTAGGACACGCTTCTTTACTTTCAGCGAGTCATTCACCTTCACATCCAAAGTGGAAACACGCTTCATGCGTGAAGGAATTGAACTTTAGACTTCATTGGTTTTGCCAAGTCGGCTGAACACTTAATCTCTTTTTTGTGAGGGTGGTGTGCTTGATGACGTCTCGCCTATCTTGATTCTGGCGAAGACCGAGGGTTTAGGTTGCTCATCCTTCTTCAACCTATGAAAGACAGAGGATTTCGGGATTTTACCCTTTTCAATCCTTCTAAACACAGAAGGGCATTAGCGCGACGTTGACGGCTGCAACCTGTTGAACACCGTCGTTTTGGGGTTGGTCTTGGCATTTTTACCCTCATTATCATCAACTTCTTTAGCTGTGATACATTGCGCGAGGACTTGCTTTTCCTTACGTCGTCCCAAAATCCTCACAGGCTGGGGCGGTACGTAGCTAAGACCAACTTTAGGTGTTGCAACGTTGCCCCCTTGACCTTGTATGACCCTTTGCACGCTGTCAAGTTTGTAGGGCTTACCTTTGATCACATGCCCCAAAGATGTTGGTTGGATGAAATCATGGCTGGACCTCTTCATTAACTTGTGCGCATTAGGATCACACTCATTGCTGATGCGCATCTTTGACAACTCACTTTCTTCTTGGAGCAAGCTTTTAGAAGAGGCAACAAAACCAGGGAGAGCAACCTTGGTTAATTTGCTTAGGTTTGCCCTATGAATTGGAAGCACACCATTTTCTTTCAAAATGCACCAGCTTGCTTCATTGAGCTTGCGTTCAACCATGGTTGCACTTTGCGGATTTATACATTTGAAGACTGGCGCCACAGAATTTGCCGTGACATTTGCTTGCTTGACAGACGAGTCTGAAATTGTCTTTCCATTCTTTTCTTTCCATTGTTGTTGTGGCTGGATGCTACCGTCACCACTTTCTTCTGGAGGGACATTCAGCTTTTCATTTGTTTCGTCGTCGTCAATTTCGAAACATGAGGTTGGGCAGACAGCCACACTATTAAAAAAGCTTTTTATGAAGCATTCTCTTGAGCCCTTTAGTACTTCAGCATGATCCATTTCAGAATCTGACTCATCAGCCTCTTGCACTGTGACGTGGCTAACTTCTGCTGTTTCATCCAAATGTAAAATAATTCTTCCTTCCTCCGCCAGTTGCATGATGTGTTCCTTGAGTGTAACGCACTTTTCAAGAGGGTGAGCAACGATTCTATGGTATCGACAGTATTTACGGTCGGCGGTGCTCCCAACTTCTTCTGGGCGCTTTGGCTCGGGTAATTCAATGACACCTTTTTCGAGTAAGTCATCTAGCATGCCTGATAAATCTGAGTCAGAAAATGGATACTTCTTTTTCTGAAGTTCTTTTAGTGTGGGACGCTTATTTGTCATAACTTTGAACGACGAGCTCTTCTTGGCCCCTAGTTTTGGCTTTTTTCCATAATGCGAATTGGCCGACTTGTAGAGGTGGACATCGCTTCTTTGGTCGTGCCCTTAGAAAAGTAACATTCTTCTCGAACTCAACTTTGTCCCTCTTTGATTCAATAGAATAGAAGGAGTTGGCACGACGACTAGCTATGTCACCTCCATGTCATGCACCTTGGTCACCAATTCTTGAAAGGTCCTACGTTTGCTCATTTGTAGGACGTACAACAAGTCCCAGTGCATTCCTTGGGTGCACATTTCGACGGCGGAGGCTTCAGACAATTGATCCTTGCACTCAAGGCTTAGTGCGCGCCAGCAGTTGATATAGTCAAAAACTGGCTCATGCTTCCACTATCTTGTGTTTGTCAGCTCAGTCATGCTGACAACGTGCTGAGTGCTGTAGAACCTGTTGAGGAACTCTTACTCTATTTGTTCCCAGTTATCAATGGACTCGGGTTCCAAGTCGGTATACGAGTCGAACGCAATCCCTTTTAGAGTACGGACAAACTGCTTCACCAGTCGGTCTCCCTCTGTGCCAGCATTACTGCACGTCTCAATAGAAAACGCTACATGCTGTTTAGGGTTGCCCTTGCCATCGAACTGGTTGAACTTGGGAGGCTGATAACCATGGGGCATGCGCAGCGCGTCAATCCTCTTTGTATAAGGCTTTGTGTATAAGTGAGTCTTGTGAGACCCTCCTCCTAGCTGAGCCTTGATTGCGTTCGCTATCAGGCTCTAAATCTGCTCAACTGACATTGAGCCTAAGGAGCAGTCCTTCTTAGCTTTGCAGTCATTGTCAGATTTCTCGCTGCGATGTGACTCTTTGTCAGAGTCTTCAGCACCCGAACCCTTGTTAGAAGTTTCAAAGAACTTCTTTTCCAGCCTCTTTGTCAATTCAGCAATTTGATCGTTCTGGCGCTTGATTTGGGCGTTCTTCTCTGTGCTCTCTTTAGAGAGCCTATCCAAGGTAGCCTTCATACTTGCCAGCTGCTCTTCAAGGTTAGCAGCTCCTGTCATCATGACTGGCATGATGACAGTGTTAGAAGATTCAGCTTCAATCTCTGACATGCGCGCCCCTTTTGGTGGAGGTGAAGATGAGGCACTACTATAGTAGTCTTCAACCTCGCAGACTGGAAATTGAAGGCTAAGTTTTTGAATTTCATCCATCCAGGACGACGCCTTGTGTTGTGTTTTTGAGTCTTGGAATTTGGATGTGGGCGATACAGTGTGCCTAGCAGTGGTCGACGGAGCAGCTTTTGCCATGCTCCTAGTCTTCATTATATGAGCGCGCTTGTTAGAAGTGTCGCTCACTTTACAGGATCTAATAGAGAAAGATCCAATGTTCTTCTTCTTCGAAGGTTGCGCGGCGACATTCTTTGTAGCCATATCTCCGTCGAAGATGATGTGCTTGTGACTTGAAAGTCTTGATTTTTAAGAGAAAGAGATGAGAGATAGAGACATCCCATCGAGTGTGCCAAATTTGTAATCACAAATTACAAAGATTGAATTTTTTTATAGAATTCAATTGATTTGAATTGGGTACAATCTTTATGAATACAATTCTTTGATTCTTTTTCTTTCAAGGATGGATTTTCCAACCCTTGAATCATGAGGGGTAGGGGTCTATTTATAGGGAAGCCTCCCCCTTGAAAGTCAAGACAGGCCTTGACTTGGGTTTTGGGCTTTGACCTAGGTTTGGGCCTTTCAATCAGGCTTTATCCTAGACTACTTTGACTTTATTTGTGTTGACTTTGACTTGCGAGTCTCCCGGACTTGAGCCGAGTATTGACTTGGAAGTCGCCTCAAACTTTTGACCGAACGTTGACTTGAGAGTCGTTTTTGACGTTTGACTTGTGAGTCGATGTAGACTTTGACCTTTGACTTTGACTTTGACTTTGACTTTGACTGCGCCATGACTTGAATGTCGTTCGGGGTTTAGGTCGTGTTTTGACTTGATAGTCATCTTGAGCCTCGATTTGGGCTTTGACTCAAATTTTGACTGAAACTGAACTTGGTAGTCATCTGGGCTTCATTTTGGGTTTGATTTGCAAGTCTTTGGGCTTGATTAAATTAATTAAAAATTAATTAAAAGGGTTGACCCAATTAATTAATTTAATTTAATTTTGGTACGACACGAATAAATTTTCAGTGCCTACACATTTATATAGATTAAGACTAATGAACTTTTTTGTTAAAAATATTTTTTGGATGATAATATATTGTACTTTGAAGTTATTGAATGATAATACTCCCAATTTTAAATTTGGAAGCCTTGTACTGTATTATTAGGTTTTTGTTTTTTTTTTTTTAAACAATCTGTATATGAAGATCAAGTTTGAAGATGTTTGAACTTGGCGATATAAGTCGATATCAAGCATATACAATTATATAAGTTTAAAGGTTCTTGTGCTTTAAACATATGCATTGCATACCATTATGAAATTATTGCTTAGTATTGAGTCAAAATAATTTCAAACTCAATCTTGCGTATAAACAGTATATAGGCCGATAGTACACTACACATACATCTTATACTCTCAAAGTACAGTCTACTATAGTCCAAAACCCTTGAAAAAAAAAGTTGAACAAGCCTTGTATGTGGGCCTATGGTGGGCCCGAGAAGGGTTACCAAATTAGGCCAAGGTTTAGGTTATGTTCTGCTATAGCTTTTGAAGTTGCGTTTAGAATTTTAAGCAGGTTTTCAAAAAGCTAATAATATTAACTGTTGACATTTAAAAGTAATATTTCATATTTTTTGGTCAAAAACTACATTTTGAAAATTATCGATATCATTTTATATCAATCTATATTAATCAGCCAACTAAACTGTGAAATTTATTGAAACATGTCTTTTTCAACCACTCATCTAAATAATTATCCATTAATAGTTAAATTGGAACAACTATTCACTGTCTAAATAACCATCTACTACCTGAACAAATATCTACTATCTGGATATTAATTTTGTTGAATAAGTCCATAGTGAAGGCTGAGATTGGCTAGTGCTAGTAGAAAATGTTGATCCTCTAAGGATATGAATATGACAGATAGAGGCATAACTAGGGATGTCAATGGACCAGATTTGCAACTAATTTAGGAACATCAAAATCGAGATTCGATTAAATTTTGGATCCAAAATCCAATCAGACATAGACAATCTTTGACTTCGATCCACATCACATTGGATCAGATTCGATTTGAATTCCCCCACAACAATTTTTTTTTTAATTTGCACTTATTATGTACACCTATCGATATGATAGCATGTACTATTCTATCATATTAACTAAATATTTGACCATTTAATGATAAATTAGGGGAGATTGGCAAATAGCAAGGTGGCAGATGACGCGGTGGGGCAGTAGCAAGGAGTTAGGCGGCTGGACAGTTATGGAACTAAGACCGAGGGGGGAGGAAGAGTCAACTAAGCAACTAATAGGGGGCGTTAGGGACTTAGGATTGAGCTTGGAGGATAGACTTTATATTTATAAAATGAAAAAGATCAAAAATAAAAAATTAGGATAGGGGCCAGAAGCGAGAGTGAACTCAAACGGTAGACTTATTTGTAAAATTTTAAATTTGAATTTTAATTATTTAACAAAATAATCTGGTAGGACTGAAAAATCAAATTGGATGTTACCTTCCTTCCAAATCTGATCCAAATTCGGATTATTTTTGGCGAACTCAACTCGTATATGTTTTTCTTGAACTCGAATCAGATCAAACGTGCATCGAACTCGGATGTAATTGTCATCCCTAGGCATAATAAAGTGAAGAGGCTCCTTTTAATAATTATGCTGAAGCTCAATGATGTGTTCACCAATTGAGTATAGATTATGGCCCTGTTTGGTAAACAGTTGTTAACTATTAGTTGTGTATATTAGTTATTAACTATTAGCTGTTTAAATCAGTTGTTTATATTAGCTACTTTAGCCAACTATTTTTAGACAAAGTGTTTGGTAAAATGAGTTGCTTATAAAAAATATTTTTGGCAAAATTGCATACATGCCCATATCTCTAATTTATTATTTTATTGAATGTATTTTTTTATTTATTGGTCATCTAATTTTATTTTAGCAATAAACAAATTTACGTTATATATATGAATTACCTTAATTTACATCTTATTTTCTTACTAATTTTCTACAATTTGTATTCATTATTTGCCTCAATTTCCATTCAGTTTGAATCTAAGTTTACATAATAGTTATGACTTATAAACCTATTTTGCTATTTATTGGACATAATCTTTCTTTCTACATGAATTAAGATTTATATGAAGTTCTATATAAGTAAACTATAAATAAAATAACCCACATGAATAAATAGCTAATTGTAATTAAGCACAATGAAATAAGATATGCATTATGATACTATGTAATTAAGTTGATCATATTATAAATTATTTGCAATTGGTAACATAAGATTTAATGGCAGACATGTGATTTCTCCAAAATCTTGGACAATTAGATCTTTTTCATAAAAAGTTGTATATAAAAGGCTATTTTTTGGGGGGACAAAAGGGTAATATTATAAATGAACAGCATAGTACATGATAGTCAAGCAACCATACTAATCAAGCAAGCCAGATTACCCACTACCTCTTGGTTGGTTAGCTGAAAACTACCAAGGGGAATGGGTAACATCCTATCCAATTCCCCTGCAACAAAGCAAAAGATAATCGACCATCATCCATATTTCAAGTCTATAGCCATCCAAAATAAGTGAGTTCCTGGCGATGAAAGCAGCTCCTGGAGTCTAGCTTTCCAAAGCCTCATCAGCTTTAGCTTGCAGCCTCTTGCTTAGTTTCACTAACTCTTCGACCATATCCAGAGCCAGTTGGATGTGGGGAAGAGGGGCATGATGAATGGCGATTGGTTCTTGCTATTTCTTGCTTATGGAGGCTAGCACTGCTGGGACAAGGTTTGCCTTCTTTGCGACATGGTTGATCTGGATGTTCCACTTGAGTTGAATGAGCCTAGATATGGTGTGGATAATGCAACTCATTGTGGGTTATATCTTCGTCTAATCCTCATTTAGCGTCTCGGTAATCTCTCTTTGCAAGTCAATCTCAAGTTTAGGTATACCATAATCCCATGCCTTGATAAGCGCTTCCTTCAGGGTGACCAGCAACGCCATGGTCTTGCACTCCCCTGGAACCCTAAGCGTTAACCTGAGGCACCATTTCATGGAGTATATTCGAATCACTGCTACCCCTATTGTTCTCTTTTTCTCCTTGTGCACATACGTTGCAATATTCAGCTTGAATCCCGGGAACTGTGGTGGCTTCTATACCATCACCGATGTGTTCTTTAGGCAGTCCGGTTTTTCCTGTAACATCCAAACCTTGTCAGATATTTTAAGATTAGCATTAATCTTGTTCCAGAAGGTTTGTGTGCACGTACATGCTTTCCCGAACACACAGTTATTCCTATAAAGCCAAATATGTCAGAATATAATCACAAACTCCCTTGCCCAGCTTCCTTTTTGCTTAATATTCGTGTCTATCCATGCCCCCTGTTAGGATTAATATCAAAGTAACAGTATAGCGGAAGCAATAGGATGAATTAGAAATTCAGAAATCAAGTGAATAACAGAAAACAGAAATAAGAAGACAAGAGATTTAACGTGGAAAACCCAAATCGGGAAAAAACCACGGACGGCGACAGCACCAGAACAATTCACTATGAGCAGGAAGAATACAACACGATCACAATCACCACAGTGATTTGATCTAAGAGCAGAATTACAACCTCTCTATTGTAATCTCTCACAAAGTACTTCTACCTCTCAATGTATGTATGAGTACTGGAGATCAGGAGTTATTTAGATCCTAGGCTTGACCCCCTTTATATAGGGTCTAAACAGTAGGGGTTTTTCCTTTAAAGTAGAACCCTAGCCGCCAGGAGGAATCCCCCTCGGAGACAGAAACCCTAACCGCCATCCGAAAGAGGCGGCGAAAAGACACGTGGCACGACCGTGCCACGTGGCACGGTCACCCAGTGCCACATGGCACGGCCGTGCCACATGGCACGACACCCCGTGCCAATTTTCTGCCTCCCTCGGCTTGGTGCTCCTTCGTCGTGGCACGTCCGTGTTCGCGCAGCGTCGTCCCACCGTGCCGGTACTCGAATTTTGGGCCATAAAACCCAACAATCTCCACCTTGGACCAAAATCTTCAATGTTCAACTTTTCGTCGCCGTCGTCTCACCCCAAAGGGTGATGCCCCCTATGGGGCTATGCCCCGCAGGGCCCTCAAAAACTGCGAATGCCAACTAAGTCCAAGCAATGCTTGAACCTAGCTCTGGGAGATGACTTATATAAACTTTCCTTCATATAACCTGTCACAGTAGATGCTTGCAAGACATAGAGGCCTCCTTGCCTCAAACCCTTCAGCAGAATCCTACTGCCTTTTGAGACCTTCAGAACTCCACCTTCAGCTGAATATTTGCACCCTTTGGATTCAAGGGTGCCCAGCGAGATGAGGTTACGCTTCAAGTCAGGAACATGATGAACATTCGATAAAGTCCCGACAACACCATCATGGGTCTTGATTTTAACAGTACCGACTCCAGTTACATTACATTGTGCGTTATTGCCCATGTGAACAACAGTTGAGTCAATTGGATCATATGTTGAAAACCAATCCTTGTGAGGACACATATGATAGGTACACCCAGAATCAAGAATCCAATCAGAATCACTCCCTCTTTCAGTAGAGGTAGCGAACAACACGTCGCCATCAGAATCAGATTCAGCAAATGAAGCTTCAGCAGGCTCCTGAAGATTATCTTCCTCTTTCTCCTTCTTCTTTTGCAGTTTCCAGCAGTTAGCAATAATATGACCCAATTTACCACAGTAATTGCAGGTCTTACCAGTATGAGGATTTTTAGACTTAGAACGGTTCTTACTCCTATTACTGTTCCCCTTTTCAGTTGTTGTACCCCTTACTGCTAATCCCTCAGCAGAATCAGCATGAATGTCAAGATCAAACTTCTCCTTAGATAACAGGTTTGACTTAACATCCTCAAACGATATAGTATTAGAATTACTATATAGCATAATCTCCTTAAAGTGTTTATAAGAAGGGGGTAACGACACAACAAGCAAAATAGCCTTATCCTCATCCTCAACTTTCACATCTAGACTCTCCAAGTCAACAAGAATAGAGTTAAACTCATTCAGATGCTTTTGGACAGGGGTACCTTCAGCCATACGAAAGGTATACAACCTTTCCTTCAAACGGATCTTGTTGGCGAGACTCTTCGTCATGTAGAGTTCCTCCAGCCGAGCCCAAAGATCCACCGCAGTTGTCTTATCAAGCACCTCTCGCAGGACATGTAGTGCTAAGCACAACTGTATGGCTGAAACCGCCTTCAACTCCAGTTCCTCCCATTCGTCCTCCGTCAACAACCCACGTCTCTTCTTTACATCTTCAGTCCACTGTTCTTCTGTCATCTTCTCAGGTTTCACGTGAGGTCCCTTCAGAACCTTCCACAACCCGTGCTGAATGAGAACTGCTCTCATCTGCACCTTCCAGAGATTAAAACTAATCTCCCCATCGAATTTCTGAATATCTACCCTCATGATAGAAGACATCCTATAACCAAAGCTCTGATACCACTTGTTAGGATTAATATCAAAGTAACAGTATAGCGGAAGCAATAGGATGAATTAGAAATTCAGAAATCAAGTGAATAACAGAAAACAGAAATAAGAAGACAAGAGATTTAACGTGGAAAACCCAAATCGGGAAAAAACCACGGACGGCGACAGCACCAGAATAATTCACTATGAGCAGGAAGAATACAACACGATCACAATCACCACAGTGATTTGACCTAAGAGCAGAATTACAACCTCTCTATTGTAATCTCTCACAAAGTACTTCTACCTCTCAATGTATGTATGAGTACTGGAGATCATGAGAGTTATTTAGATCATAGACTTGACCCCCTTTATATAGGGTCTAAACAGTAGGGGTTTTCCCTTTAAAGTAGAACCCTAGCCGCCAGGAGGAATCCCCCTCGGAGACAGAAACCCTAGCCGCCATCCGAAAGAGGCGGCGAAAAAACACGTGGCACGACCGTGCCACGTGGCACGGTCACCCAGTGCCACATGGCACGGCCGTGCCACATGGCACGACACCCCTGTGCCAATTTTCTGCCTCCCTTGGCTTGGTGCTCCTTCGTCGTGGCACGTCCGTGTTCGCGCAGCGTCGTCCCACCGTGCCGGTACTCGAATTTTGGGCCATAAAACCCAACACCCCCCAATGTAGGTTAAAGAACACCGCAACCAGCTCCTAGTTTTGATAAGGAAAAAATTTTGTCCAAGTGCTGGCAGCGATATGGCAGTCTCTAAAGGCATGGGTATGGTCTTCTACCGGTCCTTGACAAATCATACATCTACTACTAAGGCCTTGTATCCATTTAGAAAGATTGGCAGCAATAGGGAGACCTTTATGTCGGCCACACTTGACAAGATGTTTAGCTTTAGCAGGAGCTTTCATCTTCCATAGCCTTCTCCACTCAGTTTTGCCATTAATAAGCTTACCACCATTTGTCTGGGCTTTATTACTTGTTATTATGTTATAAAGGCTTTGAACTGTGAACTTTCCACTCCTCATCAAGCTCCAGACTTCATGATCTTGGCTTAAAGGATCTATTTTAATTTTCTTGATTTCTTTTAATATGTTAGGGCTAACCAATTTTCTAAGGATATGCTCCCTCCAGTGTCCATTTTTATAAAAGGTGCTAACCCTCGTAGTTTCATAGGTACTCGGGCAGTTAGCCTCTTCGCTTTTAATGAGATGTCCAACTAAAAGCCAATTTTCATACCAGAACGATGTGTTTTTGCCATTTCTAATTCTAATAATGCTATGGTCAATAGCCCAGTTCTTGTGTTTAAGAATCATTTTCCAGTTAGGGGAATCGCAGGGTTTAGGTTCCATTTCCTGAAAGGCTATTTGGAGTAACATTTTGAAAAAAAAAGTTTGTTTAGATTCAAATAGCTCTTTCAAACAACTATTAGTCAAACACAATATCTACTATTTGACTAGTCAAATTGATTCAAACTCCCTCAACAAACTCTTACAACCAAACGCACCTTATGATTTATTGAGAGGATTAGCCACTATCTCAACTATAAGCTTACAATCCAGTCTATAGATTTTACGACTACAAAAATGAATACTTATCATTTTTAACCTAATCCAAAGTGATGGAGACTCCATGTGAATGTGAAATTCAACTTTCTCATGGGTAGCCAAACCTAAGAATCAACCCAAACCAAAGACCAAAAAAGAAAAAAGAAAAAAGAACAAGGCCTTTATGGCCTTCATGCCATATGGGCCAGGGTAAAGCCCATTTACTGTTAAAAGCAAAGGGAATAAAAACACTCTCTTGCTTCCTCTACTCCTATGTCCTCCAATCAACGTGTGATGTAACGGGTGTTGTACCATTGTTTGTAGAGCTAGGTAATGTATTATGTCGGATCAGGTTCATATTTGTATCGCACTTAAACGGGTTGAAAACCCCCGAACCTAAACTCGACCTGTTTAATAAACGAGTTGAAAAAATTCAACCCAAACAGCTTAACATTTAAATGAAGTTGACCTGAACCTAACCCGTTTACATAAACGGGTAAAACAGGTTAGGTTCGGGTTACCCATTTGTTCAACCAGAAATTATAATATTTTATACGCTTTTATCATCTAATATTTGCTCTAAATAAATTGTTAAATTAGATTTTTAATAATGTTTTTGTTTATTTTGTAGGAGTTGGAAATAATTTGAAGAAAATAAATAAATTTACTCAAACTGGTGCTAGAGCTGGATTAGATTGAAACAAACGAGAAGAAGGAAAAAAAATGAAGCTAGATGAATCTAGCAGAACCCGAGGTCCAACCCTGAGCCCAACCGCCTCCTTCTCTTCTTTTTCCCCTTTCTTCCTCTACCGTGGGCTGGGCTCATCATTTTTCTTTTATTTTCTTTCTTTCCCATTGGGCCCGGATCTCTTCCTTCTTCCCAGACCAAGCCCAGCTTGCCCATCTTCATTTTCTCACACCTGCTCCACTTAATTTGTCACACACTCCTCACGTGACCTGAGCACCTCACCTTCCCCTTTAATCTTCTCTCTCCTCCTCGGTGGTTCTTCTTCCCTTGGCAACCCAGAACTCGAAAGCAGAACCCGAGCACCAACGCTTCTTCATCTTCTCCTCCAGTTCAGTCATGGCGTTTTTCTCTCTCCCCCATCATTCATCAAAATTCATTGCCTCATTATTATACTTGACTGTTACCCATCCCCTTATCCTCTTCTTCCTCGACGGTTCAAGTCCAGGGAACTCGAAGAACAGAGCAGCAATTCGCCTTACTCGACTGCTTTGCCCTCTTTCTCTTTCTCTCTCCTCCTTTCTGTCTAAAATCATCACCATCATCAATGCATCGGGTACGAGAGTTGATTGAAGGGCAACCGAAGGGGATGAACGGACATTTGGGGCCTTTAATGGGGGGCCGAAAACAGAGCTTCAAATGGAGGGCCGAAGAACAACAGAAGATTAGAGTAGCTTAGCGTAGAGTAGGGTAGCTTCAATTTCTAGATCGAATTTATCTTTCCATATTTGTTTTGTTTTCCAGTTTCAGAATTATGCCTTGGCTTCTCAATCAATTTCTTGTTTTCACATTTATATTCGGTTCAATCATATATGCTCTCAAATTTGGAACGTTCTCATGCTATTGTTCAATCTAAGCAAGATTTCTGGGTGTTTGAAGTTGAATTTGTCGGGATTTGATACCAATGTCAAGCTTTGTTTTCGATGCTTTCGGTTCGTTGCCTTCGTTTGCTCTGCTGCTATGGACGAATTTTGCTCTGCTGCGATGCATGAATTCGATCTTTGAGTTCTCCTGCTGTTTGACAAGAGAATGAATTCAACATTCAACTAAGTGTTGGTGGTTAAAACTGTTTATAGTTTAGTACTGTATTTTTATTTTGTAGTCTTGTCTTTGCAAGTCCGGCCTCCAATGCCACCAATTAATATTGTTTATTTAGTCTGATAATTGGTAAAATAACTTAATTTTGGAGTTGGTAAATTAGCATTTTGTTTTAAATTAATTTAGAATTTTTGGTAACTAAATTTTACAACTATCCCTGAGGATCGACACCTGTTAGCATTACAACGATAAGCCATGCGCTTGCGGAAAAATCACAACAAGTTTTTGGCGCCGTTGCCGGGGATGACGTTGTGAAATTAGGTTGCGTAATCGAGTCTTAATTTAGTTGTTTGCGTCGATTTCGTTTTTATTTTCGTTTCGTATCTTTGGTTTTGTGTACGTTAGTTTTGTTTTAGTTGTTTTAGTTTAGTTAAGATTTCTTTTGTCTTTGATTTTCGATTAGAGTTTTTATTTTGGTTTTTGCTTTGGTTCATTTAATTTTGATTTTAATAATTATTTTCTACTAGAAAAAAAAAGAGACTAACAATTTGGTTATTGCGTAGGAAATAGGCACAGAAGCAGCAGCAGCAAAGAGAAAAAAAAAATCAAAAATGCTCTTCTTTTGTGCTTGTATTCATTTTATATTTTGTGTGATGTTTGAGTATTTTTGATCTTTCTTTTATTTTGGTAGCATAGTTTTATTTTTGTTAGTTTATTTTGTTTTGTTCACTTAATTATTTGAGTCTTTCATTTTTGTTTTAGTTATTAGTTTGTAAATAGTGTCCTAGATGTATTTTCTTTCCATAAAAGAAAACTAAAAAAATTAAAAACTTGAAAATCCAAAAAAATTGAAAAATTCTTAAAATTGAAAAAAAACACTAGATTCAAGAATGCCAGTTTTTGATTTCTTACAATATGAGCATGAACCTTTTTGGAGTTATCTTTCGAGACTTAATGATTATCATACTTAATTGAATCGGAATTTTCAAAAATGGAAAATTTATGAGGTCATTGCTGTGGATCTGAATTATGAATCTTGGGGTTATATTAAGTTCATTTATCCTGAAGGTATATTAGGATTGTTATTTAAAACTCAAGATGAAGTTTGGGATTTCTTTGAAAAATTAGCTTAGGACACTTACGAGTTTGAACAAGCTAAAAATAATTTTGGATACCCCACTTCTGATGAGTCTGTTTTTCATGCTAATCCTTCCCCCAAGGATCATTTTATAAATTCATATGACCCATCTTATTCTTATATGTCTCATGTATTGTGCGTTTATTGTAAATCTTCTGACCATGATGTTCTTACTTGCCCTTTTCATGCTTATATTGATGCTACTTATACAAGTGTGAAAAAGAAGATAAATGAATTGACTGATAAAATGGTAGAGAACATGAAAGTGAGAATTGCTGAATATTCTCAATGCTTTAATCGAAGTAGGGAGAATTGTAATGAGTCTGACTTTAGTTTAGGATCTCCTAAACCTGGAGTTAGTCTCTATGATGATTTTGAACCCTCTTATTCTGCTAGGCCTAACTTGAATGAAGAGATGCCTTTGCCTAGTCTAGATTAAGAGAGTAACTTTCCTTTGTCTCCATCCCCTGCCCTTGCATCTAAATTTAGCTCACCTACAGACGTCATTGAGGATGTCCTAGTTTCTGCCGACCCACCCACCACTTTGCATGATTCATGTGAGTTTGAGGTGGGTGAACAATTTGACACTGCTAGTGAGTTAGATTTGAGCATCTCAACTGACTTTGAGCACTATGAGTTAGATGAGTCAGACGATATGATTTCACAAGAGTCATGTGAGGAGGAAGCTACACCCATTAAATTGAAATTTAATGATGATATTCTTTCTATAGAATATGAATTTTTTTCATGTGGCTTTGATGTCAATGTGAGTTTGAATGTGGATTTGTGTGCTGAATATGAATCTTTTTCTTTTAGACCCATCTAAACTGACCTTCTTTTGAATCTCACAAGTCTAAATTTATTGAGTCTGAGGCCATTGTCGCTGAATAATTTGATTTAGACCAGATTCCTACGCACATTGAACTCAAAGAACTTGTGAATTTAGGACTCACTAATTTGTGTAGACCATTCATTCATGATGAAATACTTTCTAGGTCGATGACCCACTTGCTGGCTACTTTTAAGTACGTCTATCTATTTTCTGATTGGGCTCAATAGTTTGACAAATTGAAGAGGGCCCTCACTTCTGCTGCATTATTGTGGTGGATGTACTTTATTTGGTACCAACTCTCACATGTTCATTGTCTTAATTTTATCGAGAGTTGGTCTTCTATGGTTGATAAACTGCTACGTGCTCTAACAACTTTTGATTTAAGTAGCAATGTTGCATTTGATATGGAGTAGCTGATGCTCCATGAGCCTCTATCTAAGTACATTTCAAGAGGCTATAGCTTAGGTATAGTTCTGCACCTGACCTGGTATAAACGTTCCTCTTTATTTCTTCTTTTTATTTTGTTTTCATTTGTATATATTTGTTGCTTTGTTTTATTTTCATTGTTTTCTTTTTGAGTTTTAGAGTCATGTTTTTTCTTTCTTTTTGAGTCTTAGTCTTCTTTTTGTATATTCGTTATTCTTTTTCGTTTTTTTTCCTTTTGTCTGTTTCTTTTCACTTCCAATGAGGACATTGTGAGATTTAGGTGTAGGGGTGGGGAAACATTGAAAAATTTTTAAAAAAATTGAAAAAAACAAACTTGAAAAATTTTGAAACTCCAAAAGGATTTTTGTTTTGTTTTTAGGGAACCTTTGTATTTTTCTAATCAACTTAAATCCCATGTGCTTTGATTGTTAGCTTGTATGGAGGCATGATGCGCATGTTAGGTCTCCACCCTCAGTGTGCCATTTTTAGCCCTAATTCTAACTACATTTGTTCATTATTACTGTATAATCCAATTCCTATTTATACCATCATCATAATCTGAAGGTCTTAGTTTTTCATTATTAGCTCCCACTTGTCTTTGACACGATTACTTTGGTTTTTTATTTGCTTTCTGAAAAAAATAAAATTAAAAAAAGGAAATGAAAAAAAAGGGAAAAGAAAAGGAAAAAAAAGAATGAAATTAGGAATGACAAGTATCCCTTTGAGGCATGTGCTACTGGGCGTTACCCTTTGCGGCAATACTGTTATTGAGAAAGCTTGCTTCTAATGTTATTAAATCAATAATGTCGTTTGTGTTAGTCAAGTGAGATTAAGTTTGATTCTGGTAAGCCTAAGTCCTAGGATGATGATGCACTTGCACACGAGCATTGGGATGTATTCCAAGTCTTGATATCCAGTGGGGTGAAAAATTAGTGCTTTGATGACATTCATGGGGTAGAAAGCTTTGATGAGTACATTTTGTTTATATGCAGGCCACTATCTTTGCCACATGGGTGATTTAGTTGATTGGAATGTGTCTATATCTTTTTCCAATTTTGTACATATTAATTTTTAAAAAACAAAACCCAAAAAGATTCTCGAGTTACTGTTTATGTTTTATTTTATAGATTTTATGGGTATATCTTCTGCAAACCCTCACGAGACCTTTCTCGTCCACTAGGGGTAATCTAGGGGTTTAAAGGGCTTGTTGTACATACTAAGTGCAACCATGATTCCTACGAAAGTAAGTTAGGATTTTATTTTCATTTCTCTAGAATTTTTCATTTTGTTTTGCTCACGGACAAGCAAAACTTAGGTGTGGGAGTATTTGTTCAATCAAAAACTATAATATTTTATATGCTTTTATCATCTAATATTTGCTCTAAATAAATTGTTAAATTAGATTTTTAATAATGTTTTTGTTTATTTTGTAGGAGTTGGAAATAACTTGAAGAAAATAAATAAATTTACTCAAACTGGTGCTAGAGCTGGATTAGATTGAAACATATGAGAAAGAAAGGAAA
Source organism: Carnegiea gigantea (assembly GCA_029747015.1). NCBI lineage: Eukaryota > Viridiplantae > Streptophyta > Magnoliopsida > Caryophyllales > Cactaceae > Carnegiea > Carnegiea gigantea. Next base: position 46,478 of record JAKOGI010000003.1, on the reverse strand, counting down.
AAAAATGAAGCTAGATGAACCCAGCAGAACCCAAGGCCCAACCCTGAGCCCAACTGCCCCTTCTCTTCTTTTTCCCCTTTCTTCCTCTATCGTGGGCTGGGCTCATCATTTTTCTCTTATTTTCTTTCTTTCGCATTGGGCCCGGCTCTCTCCCTTCTTCCCAGACCAAGCCCAGCCTGCCCATCTTCATTTTCTCACACCTGCTCCACTTAATTTGTCACACACGCCTCACGTGACCTAAGCGTCTCACCTTCCCCTTTAATTCTCTCTCTCCTCCTTGGTGGTTCTTCTTCCCTTAGCAACCCAGAACCCAAAAGCAGAACCCGAGCACCAACGCTTCTTCATCTTCTCCTCCAGTTCAGTCATGGCGTTTTTCTCTCTCCCCCATCATTCATCAAAATTCATTACCACATTATTATACTTGACCGTTACCCATTCCCTTATCCTCTTCTTCCTCGATGGTTCAAGTCCAAGGAACTCGAAGAACAGATCAGCAATTCGCCTAACTTGACTGTTTTGCCCTCTTTCTCTCTCTCTCTCTTCCTTTATGTCTAAAATCATCACCATCATCAATGCATCGGGTACGAGAGTTGATTGAAGGGCAACCGAAGGGGATGAACGGATGTTTGGGGCCTTTAATAGGGGGCCGAAAACAGAGCTTCAAATGGAGGGTCGAAGAACAATAAAAGATTAGAGTAGCTTAGCGTAGAGTAGGGTAGCTTCAATTTCCAGATCGAATTTATCTTTTCATGTTCATTTTGTTTTCCAGTTTTAGAATTATGCCTTAGCTGCTCAATTAGTTTCTTGTTTTCACATTTATATTTGGTTCAATCATATAAGCTCTCAAATTTGGAATGTTCTCATGCTATTGTTCAATCTAAGTAAGATTTCTAGGTGTTTGAAGTTGAATTCGTCAGGATTTGATACCAATGTCAAGCTCTGTTTTCGATGCTTTTGGTTCGTTGCCTTCATTTGCTCTGCTGCTATGGACAAATTTTGCTCTGCTGCGATGCACGAATTCGATCTTCGGGTTCTCCTGCTGTTTGACAAGTGAATGAATTCAACATTCAATTAAGTGTTGGTGGTTAAAACTGTTTGCAGTTTAGTACTGTATTTTTATTTTGTAGTTTTGTCTTTGCAAGTCCGGCCTCCAATGCCACCAATTAATATTGTTTAATTAGTCTGATAATTCATATAATAACTTGATTTTGGAGTTGGTAAATTAGCATTTTGTTTTAAATTAATTTAGAATTTTTGGTAATCAAATTTCACAACTATCCGTGAGGATCGACACCCGTTAGCGTTACAACGATAAACTGTGCACTTGCGGAAAAGTCACAACACCATTTATCCACCAATCGATTTAATTGTAACACAAATTTCAACCCAAAGACAATTTATTTAAAAAATTACATATTTTTCAACCTCTTAATGCATAGTTGCTTTCAAAAGTACACCAACATACGATCTAACTTATAGACTCCTGCATATTCGAAGCCAATTCCAGCAAATCAGTCTATGGCAACATAATTTTACAGCCTAGAAAGTTCACATGATAACCAATTACTTAAGTGACAAATCATCTCCAAGTTAGGTCTGAAACAACAGCAAATAAAGTCAAATTATCTGAAATTCTTAAAAACATACTCACCAAGTCAACAATCAACAAGTCCACAAAAGAGACCACAAATCCTAATTCTCCAAAGCCTATTTCCCACAACAAAATGTAAATGATAAATGGTAAACGGTAAATAAATAGTAAACCGGTTGACCTATTTAATCCGTTTAATTAAACGGGTTAAATATATATTTTTTTCGTGTTGAGATTTTCAACATGAACCTAACCCAATTAATTAAATGAGTTTACCGTATCAACCCATTTAACTAAATGAGTTCAAACTTCATACCTAAACCCGTAAATTTCGTGCCGGGTTCGGGTTAGTAATCCTGTTGGATCAGCTTTTTCCAGCTCTAACTGTATGTCACACTATTGATATTCTATGGGTTTACATTGTAATGATTTTGGGGGGGGGGGGTTTCATTACTTTGCCTTGTAAAATTGATCAAATTCTCATGGATACATTGCAATTGCCATCGGTATTTAAATATAGCGTATTCATATCACCTGTAACACCCCCAATTAAACCTATGTCACTGTTTGTGTTCTTTTTCATAAATCCCTCAATTATAACTACTAAACTCAATGATTGGGGTGTTACCGCCGTCCAAAGGACAAGGCTTGCAATATGTGTAACGCCCCCAGCCCTAAGGCCAGGAGTGTTTAGCGCTTATCTTTAAATCCTGGGACGAAACGGACAGAGTCTCTCCTAAAAACTGACCATTTCCCAGGCTTAAAGCCTTACATTGAATTCCCTGAAATTCAACGCAATAATAAAATCAACTCAACGGCTACCCGCCGGAGTTCATGGCTCTACGGGCCACCCGCCCGGAGCATATCAACCAGCACAGTTCAATACTAGATGATGGTACGACTCTACAGACCACACGTCCGGGGTATTGGGGTTACATTCCAATTATAAACAACCACACTGAGCTACTCGACATGATATGCAACGCATGCACACGAGGACTTAAATTACATAGAAATGAACAGTTATATTACACTACACTTCGCAGCTCACATGCAGGCACGTTGCTTGATTCCTAGGACAGCAATAACTCCATTTCGGCTTACTTGGCCAGACCTTTACTGGCTAATTCAGAAACCTGGGGGCACAATAACAGATGAAAGTGAGCAATAAACATGCGGTGGATAACCCCCCTAACATAATGTTTTCAATACAATAATAACTTACGACCGTCGTTCGTTAGTTCTCCTTTTGAAGAGTTCACCTTAGAACAGCCGTGCCCTAAACTTACCAAAAGAAATTCATATGAACTCATAAACTCAATGAAAAGAAAGGGATTTAACCCCTAAGCACTACCTGCTGGGATTTCTGTTGTGCAAACGTTGTATGTTACTCAACAATAGCTAAAGCTTAATACGTAATGCTCAGTGCGTTACAGCTTATTCCTAATCATATAACGTATGTCGTATACAATCATGAAACTTCATTGAAGCTGCATATTAAGAGAGTGTTAGCAGTAAAGAAATGATGCATTTATTATTGTTTAACATCCCTTACTTTGCTATTTTCTGGTGTCGTAGGAGGATGACTATTCAATTCTCCCCATTCCTTAAACAGAAAACATAAAACATTGGAATGGTGAGTCGACGCTCAATACGTACATTCCCATGCCGTAAAATAAGTTTTATGTGAAATTAGTTGGGCCGGCCGCATCCCAACATTTTGTTTTGCAATCAGGAGAGAAAGAATGAAGAATTGAAATTGCTTTGCTGTTTTTATTTTCTGAAAGTGAACCCCTTGGTCGATGTACATCTTGAACTGATGCCGCGCGCGGGTATATTGGTCGGCATAAGCCTTGATAATTGATGAGTACATGAGTAACTTGAATTGACGTCGCGCGCGGGTATACTGGTCGGCATAAGCCTTGATAATTGATGGGCATAAGCCCTAATGATAAATGAGCGGGGCCACTTGTTTATGCGACAAAACATTGGGAAATCGATTCATTAAATAAATCTTGTCTAAATTTTCCATTGCTGAGAGATATGTGAGTTTTCGAAGAACATAGGCAATGTACATACTTGGTCTTTGAGATTCTCTCTCGTTTGCCCTTGGGTCGCTACTAATTGATGAGGTTTTGCAATGTATGGTTTTGATTCTACTGCCTATGGGCAGAGCTATAGGATATGTGGATGTTAAACTTTCTATTTATTGTTAGAGGTATAACTCAATGGACTTGAGTCTCCTGTCTACCAGCAGAACTAGGAAACACTGAGTTTTGAAGCTTCTGCTTAATGGCAGAGCTATGAAACAACACTGAGCTTTTGGTGCCTGCCTGCTGGCAGAGCTATGAAACACTGAACTTTTGGTGCCTGTCTACTGGTAGGACAATGAAACTCAAGTGGGAGGCTCACATAGCACGTTAATTCAATAGATAAAGTAATTTCCCACACTCACTTTGCACTCTATACGATTCCAGGCTTCAATCATTTAATTCATCATGGACATCCATACCCTCGTCGTTTCTAATTAGTCAATACAACCCATATATGTATAGATTCAATAAGCTTCTGTTCAATTTACTACACAATCTCCTCTATTTGAATTATAAACATTCCTATGCATTTAAATGATAGCAATCATATAAACACTTCTATATTCGGTAACCATAACAATTGAGAAGCAATCATATAAACACTTCTATATTCGCTAACCATAACAATTGAGAATCAATAACTTGCTTGCTATGATTAATAATTAACACTTCATGTGATCGATAAACTATAACTGGTCACTGAACTGCCCTTACCTGAGCAAACAGCACCATTCAGTGGTGCGTTACAATAAGCGTACATATAGCCACATGTGTCCATAAACGACAACACTTCATTCAGTAAATCAAACATCATTTGATTCTAAACATATACAATGCATTTCGAAGTAACTTTCCTAAGCATGAATGTACTAAAAAGAGGTTCGAATGAAAACTAAATATATTTTAATAGCTTCGCATTTCATTTGTGTACATACAGCAGCTAGTTTAGCTCGAATGGAGCCTAAACACGTTTAAATAACTTTGAAATGAATTCCTTTAACATGCATTAGCTAATCTACTTGATTCGAAGCTAAACACATTTCATTAACCTCGAAACTAGCTCATTTGCATGCATTGGTTAATTAACTTGAGTGGAAGCGATACATGTTAAAAAATGACTTCGCTCTTGATCTTTTAAGTAACTTGAATCGGCGCTAAGCACGTTAAACTAACTTCGTTTTTCATTCTTTTTCATGCATGAGCTAATTAACTTGAATCGATACTGAACACGTTAACCTAACTTCGAATTAACATATCAAGCATGATTTACATTCCTTGATTCAAATCGACGCTAAACACAGTTAACTTACTAAATCAATGAGTCGTTGTAAGATCGAATAGTTCTCATATGACCAATTATAATTTGATAACTATATATATACAATCGAATGCATTTCACATAATCGATATACGATATATATAATGGATAACTTGTTCAATGAGCTCAATATGTACACTAGGCATAAATTATCAGTTCCAATTCAACCCGAATAAACTATAATCGATAAACTTGCATCGAATTTGAAGATAACTAGGAGGAAGAGGAACCTCACCTCGAATCCAAGCTAAAGGACCCGTTTAGGGTTCGGTTTGGGTGGCTCGATGCGGGCTCGGTTCGTCCCTTTGCTTCCCACTGCTGGTCGCCACCCTCTGACCGTCTCACTGCCGTGTCGCCGGCGTCCGGCGAGGCCGGCCTTGCTATGGCGGTCGCGTGAGGGTCTAGGTTACTGACCCTCACCCGCGACCATCCTCTGCCACCGTCGGCCTCTCCCGCGGACTCGGGGGTCGACCGGGGTGGTCTTGGCCGGGTCGGCCGCCCCTTGCCGGCAGCCCTGCCGGTGCTCGTCCCCCCTCCCTCTCCCTCTTTCTCTGGTGTGTGTGTGACAGGGTCGGGAACCCCCCCCCTTCGCGATGCTGTTCTCCTCCTTCGCAGAGAAGGGGCTTCGGCCCCTTTAAAATTTTTTTTTTTTTTTTGGGTTTATGCTGTTAACCAATAGTAACACCGACCCACTGTAGCATAAATCCAATTTTCCGACCTCCAAGTCTTAAGCTGTAACCATTAATATAATCGTCAGCCGATTATTCGTCTTTTGATTATATTAAGGTTCGTTTCAATGAATTGGAGGATTATTCCCAAGGTTCAACATTCTAGTCGTATTCGGGAATCTGCTCAATGTGGTGCCAATAATAAAGGGATAGTAATCACATTCTCTTCAATAAAATCAACACTCAAGCATGCTACATCAATAGTGTTTCAATTTATCGAAATAACCAAATACGATTTTAAAACAATATTAATAGCAAAATCGGCTTCACGAAGGGAATAAAAATCCCGAATGTTACAACTTATATGCACTAGTGACACTTGGTCAATATTTATATAGATCATCACATATAAATCCATTATGAGAAAATTGAATTATAAATATACAACACCACAACCACTAGTTATAGTAGATTTCACATTTTCAGCTTAGCAGGGTTTAGAGAGCTCCAAATATACATAATCTTATCCCATAAGACTACGAGCAAAGAGACTAATTTCAATTAATCAACAACAAGACCTTACAAAAAAAAAAAAATGAGTAATTGATTTATATAGATACATTATATAAATAAAAATATTAATAGGGATTGACAAGGGTTAAGAATTAACATTCATTCGACTCTTTGGCTATCATTTAATTTATTTAACCATGAGTGTCTAAGTAAACCGTTGTTTGGATAAGATGACTATCGATTGTTGAACTAAGGAATCCATTGTAGTTCAATTTTTACATACACTAGGTTTTTAAGTCCGTGCGCTGCACCTAGGACTGTTCATCGGTCCAAGATGGGACCGGACCGGCCTGGACCGAAGACCGATTAAGCGTTACTTGAAGGACTGAAGACCAAATCGATTTGTGGTCGGTCCTGACCGGTTGTGTCCGGACCAGACCGAGACCGGACCGACTACGGACTAGTCTCAATCGGGCCGCTACACTGGGTGCCGCTGAGCACTTGAACAATCTGGGCTACGGCATAATGTGCTAGAAACTAATGGGGTAGCATATTGAAAATGCAACACAATTAAATTAAACAAAATGATTGCCAGACTACAAACTACACTAAATTCTCACTCAGTAAACAAATCAGATAAAAGAATCGAAAGGGTATTGAAATAAATCAGGACAATCCATTTGAATATATAAAGAAGGCTGAGAAGAAAATCAGATAGTATGACAACCACAACCACAAACCACAATTCAATAGTTTTTACACAATTCAATAGTTTTTACAAATTACACTAATAGATCTGCAAATGCATCACTCAACTTTACAAATTATAAAACTAATTCGACTATAAAATATATAGAGAATAAATCGAGTAAAATTAAGCTCACCAAATTTAGGTTTTATAGTGGGACTCTACGCCGGGTTTTTATTCCGGCGGACCGCGGTGACACCGATGAGAAGTCAGTAAGCGAGACCCGCCATGAACTCGAAAGGAGAAGGAGAGTCGATACCCCGATAGAGATGAATCAGACGACAGTAGTTGGCACTCGGCAGTCGCTGTCTCGCTGAAGCTAAAAGGCTGACTGGAGAGTGAGAGAGTCAAGACTCAAGAGGGAAAATGGAGAGGAGAGGGAAACTGAAAGGCAGATGGGATGGGAGTTAGAGTCGGGGAGAGGCTGTAGAGTCGACGGGCAGAAGATGAGAAGAGTAGAAGACGAAATGAAAAGAGAAGAAGGTGTGGCCTGCGATAATTAAAAAAAAAAAACCCTAGCATCCATTCGGTCCTGGTCCGATTTCCGCTCCACCTGATCCAAACCCGGGCCGAACTGAAGACCGAAAAGGATTTGGACTGTTTAATGAATAGCCTTAGCTGCATCGATATTTTTAGAATTTTAATTCAATCGTAATTTATTTTTCACATTTTGTAATTAGTTTTTGCGGGACAACATAAAGACTTACCTTTATGTGGAAACATTGTCCGGATCTCGCCTGTTGAGTGCTACCCACGAACATGGTAAGCTGGATTGACGATGTCTACTAGAGTCACCATAAAGCGTCACACCCTAAACCCAATACCTAAGTGATGGTGGGATTAACGTGAAAGAGAGCAGTGAGAGCTAGAGGGAGATTCACACTTTTCTGCTAACTCTTGGACTCATACTTAGCTCATTTTAATCAGCATCAACACTATTAACTGATAGAAGATTAATACAGATGATTAATGCATAATCAATCAATCTGTAATCATTCACTTAACGTGGATAATCAAGTGACTGTTACACTCGATTAACAACTCCCTCTCGGTCACATAAATCACAAGGCACACATCTCTCTGCCAAGTAATCCCTTCATGCCTCATATTAGGAATCGGGCGTGTGACCAGAAAGTAACCATTAGTGTTATATTAAGTCACCATCTAATTAACATAACACTTTCACAAAATACGATACCCTAAATTATCCTCAGCATCACCAGCGGTATACATGATCCCTTTATGTCATATGATATATCATATGATTATGTACTCAATATAATCGCCCAAGCTGATATGGTGATGATGGATAGATTTTTCCTTAAACATTCATGAAATTCCATCTCAGCTTAACTGCTTTCCTAACGTGTTCTGGCTGAACTGTATACATCATGGCGCTTAAGAAACACATTAAGGTAACATCATCAAGTTTTGACTTCATATCACAGCTTTAAGTTGAAGGGTCATCGTCCATAAGGTCACACAGTGACAAGAGATAGGAAAGTCAATTGTCACTCCATGTATAGGTCGTCTTATAAACATACACAACATGAAATATGTGTCATGGCATAACTCCCACTCAGCTGGGTACATCACTCTTTATGCCTTACGAATCGTCAGTCTAGATTTTCACCCAAAAAACTAACATGAGCTACCAGATCAACATACTGAATGTTAATCTTGACACTTAAGATTTGGCTTTTAAGGCTTTAGTATGAAATCTTATTTCATACTCGACTCCCTCGAGTCTTATCTTAGACTCACTAAGGCGACTATATTTATTTTATTCATACATTTCCAGTGTGAGTAATCAATTTACACACCTAGTGCCAATATGATTCAGTCTCATCCTGTCCGCTACTCAAGTGTCAGGGCGATTGCCTATGTGACTAGGCCAATCAAAAGCCCGTACATTTTAATATGCATAACATGCAATAACAAATCATGAGCATTTTGCTCATTTGTAAGGAAACATGTCCATCACAAGATAGATCTAAGCCCTAAACCTTATGAATTCCTAGACTCAACAAACGAGTTTTGAACTCATCACTAGGAAAAGATTTAGTAAAGGGAACATAATGTTAGTCTGTATATACCTCATGGCAATGCTTTTTGTCTCTATAGTAACAAGACACACAACTGGCCTCCATAGTTGAGATTGTTGTACAGTTTTGCTTCTTACTGTACCATGACATGGCCCTTCCACTAAAAGTGAAGGCATGTCCTGAGGTTGACCTAGACTCATCCGGATCGCCATCCTGGTCGGTCTTTAAGTATCCTCTCGACTTAAGTTCTCCCATTGATGGCATAAGACTAAGTCAGCAGTACTATGAAGGTAGTGCTTGACTCTCTTAATAGCTTACCACTTAGCAAAACCCGCGTTACTTTGATAACGACGTACCAAACCAACCACAAAGCAAATGTTAGGCGGTGTACATAACATGGATTACATTAAGTTTTATACGACACTACCATAGTTCATTATCTCTATTTCATCATCTGTTTTAGGCTATTAATCAAAACTCAAGGTTAGACCCATCTCAATTGGAGTACCTAGGGATTCGAAAAACAAATTAAAAATCGTTCCAAGACCTTTTTATGTATGCATCTTGGGACGGTTTTGAATTATTTCCACTACTAGGACATACCTAGCTCCGCCCATATCCTGCATCCCAAAGACATAGGACAACCACTTTTAAGTAACTTATATCATCTCCAAGTTATTCCCAGCCAATAGTATGTCATCAACATACAGGGTAAGAAATATAATCCCCCATGTTGAGCTTTTGACATACACAAAATGATCTTTTGAAACCATAGATAAGCCAAACCAAGATCTGAAAGATTGCATAAGATCGTATATGGACCTTTTAAGACGACACACCTTTCATCTTAACCCTTTGATACAAAATCAATGGGTTAGTCCATATAAATCTCTTCCTCAAGATTATCATTGAGGAAAGCGGTCTTTTTGTCCATTTTGAACATCTTAAAGTCCAAATGGGCAACCAGGGCTAAGAGAAATAGGGTCTGAACTCATCGATCAAACCATCTGCCCGACGTTTTATCTTGAAAGCTCATGCACTTTTGATAGACTTGCGTCGGGGTGGAGGATCAACGAGTTTTACCATTGAATCCATCTCATCCCTTATGGCACTCATTCACTATTTGATTAATCAATCACCTCTTAATAAGAGGTAAAATCCTCAACTTCTAAGAAAGTGCATATGAACATTTTCTCTTCAACTTAGAAATGTCATTGAGGAATTCTTTCATGCAAACTCATTTGGACTCTGGGACCTTCATTATTTGTCTGTCTAGGTGATAAGTCCCTCCTCCTTTCTCTGAGAGGTATGAGACTATGAATCCCTCCTCCTTTCTCTAAGAGGTATGGGACCCTAAGTATGAGAAGAATTACTTGTACTATCGATTAGATGTGTGGGATCCTAAACGCGCATATTAACAGCATGTTCAAGAATGAGAGATTGAGAACAAACCTCATTCTTTGGCTGACTCTCCTCAACATTTGGAGATTGAGGACGAATCCCATTCTCCTTAATAGACAAACCTTCATCATTCCTATCAAATAAGGAAGGTGTGACATCCTCGGTGACTGAGTGAGAATTCAAATCCTCCCCCTCACCAATGGATGGTTGAAGGTCTTATTGTAATTCATGCAATTCGAAGTCAGTTTTTAAAATTTCACCAAAAATCATAGGAACTCGTCCTCAAGAAAATCAACATTGCAGGAATTCATTTCACAATCTCAATTGGTTCGAAAAGTTCTAATACCTCCAATTGAGTCCTATTACTACTATCAAGTATATAAACACATCAAATGCATAATAACAATAAGATAATAAGTACACATACCTATATCATGAATAGTATATCACTCCGTGATATGCTTTCACATTTATGAGCCCGCAGATGTCTGGAGTGAACGAACACTAAGGGATTCAATGCCCTCAAAGCCTTACAAAAAAAAAAATTCATATTATTTGCTAGCTATACATAACTCATATCTTGTAACCTAGGCACAGTGAGTTTGTCTTAAAAGACCATCTTTAGCTAGTTTATTAACTCTACCTTAACCCTTAGGGTCAAGTCGAGTATGCCTAAAACAAAGTCGAAAATGAGGCAAAGATAGAAGATGTCTTGTTTTGTCCAAAACATTGAAAACACCTTTTTATGTGACATGGCCAAACAAATTGTCATTGTATACGATATCTAAGACGTCTGGACGAAAATTAAAGAGAAAAACTAATCTTATAAACAAAAGACAAAAGGGAACATCACACCCCAGGTGTGTAGAGCGGATCGTGAAGAAGAGACGTAGTCCTTTCATGGAGTTTCAGATGATATGTCCTGAATTCAAAGACATTTTCTTCATCATTGTTTACCTAAAACGACAATTTGTGAACCCACCGGGTAAGAATGAAAGTTTACGGAATCATCTTGATCCTGAACTATGTGCTTGGTGGCTCCCTTGTCTATAATCCACTAAGGATCATAATCGGCAATGAATGCTTGGGAGTACACATATTATCCAGGAGTAACTGTGAAAGAAGGTACCTTAATCGGTTCAGAACAACTCTGGGCATAGGATCCTTATTTTCAGAGTTATAACACTTCACATGTGCTATATACGTCTCTTTATTTCCCTTGGCCCGTTTCCCTTTTTTGCAATACCAACCTTAGGTCCGAAACTTTATGAGGAAATGAATCTGGACGAACGTGATGCTAAACTAATCCCACATGTACTCAACAGTGGGACAACTTTCAATTTTTTCACTAGATCGTCATTGATGCAATACGGCAAAGTATAGCATGTTGATTGATCCGTTCTCGAGCCATTTTTGGTATGCCTTTATGTTTTCTCGATATTGCTCTCACTATCCATTCTCGATATGCTCGTTTAGAAGAAGCTGAATCTTCTGACACTTTCTGTCATAGCCAACGCTATCAAGGTTTTTATTGGTAAACAAATTTCCAACTGTATGTTAATTGTCATATCTAGAAGTATATATTTTAAAAGATGGACCTTAGGCATATTATCAAATAATTAAATTATCAAAAACTCCATCATTCATGTCGCATGGTCGAAAATTTCGCTATGCTCATAATTATCACATACAAACATGCATTAGAAGTCTTTATAGTTTAATTATCACATATTTCCATAAAACCAAATTTATGGAAAACTTTATAGTTAAACGAATTAACATTTTAGAAATATCACAAAGATATTCAACTTTATCATGTAAACCAAATTTACATGAAGTTATCTCATTACATAAGACGAATTTATATAACTACTTATGTGTCATTTAAAACTCTATCAATGACATATCAATCATAAAATTCAGATTATTATATAAAACCTACTTATATAATAAAATGAATCTATATTGTAAAACATATTTGAATAATAGCATGTTACAAAAGAAATTCTTTAAAGCCCAAAGAACATTATATAAAACGTATTTATGTAATTATAGATAACATGAAATTTATTCAAATGTCACTCACAAATTATAAAACACATTCATAATTTTATAAATTTAGATTTTATGAAACGAATTCATAAAATACTGCTAAATTATATAATTAATAAGAAACATGGGACGAATTCATATTCGTTAATTTGGGCAAGAAAAAATGCTAAAACAATTAGCAAATTTACTACATCTTATTTAGTTCGTATATATAAAATACATTTATATAATACTACTAATTGGTAATTGACATGAAACATACTAATGTAATCGAATGCAACATAATTTGTACCATAAAATATATCCAAATATTAATCGCAATTAATTATATAAAACAGATCCATATAATATTAAAATTTGGATGAAACGAATTCATAGTGAAACTCACTAATTATATAAAACATATTCATATAATATTGCAAATTTAAAATTCATGAAACAAATTCATAAAATAATCAAATACCCTATACATCCAAATAATAGTATGAACCTTATTCATATAAAGCTTCATGAATCATTTTTATTAACTAAAGCGATAACAGAACAATTAACAAATTTACAACTGCTCATGTATTTGCATAAATTATTAAATCACGCAACATATTCATATATATGAATATTATATAAAATATATTTATATAATATAAGTTATAAAGTATAACATTCATTTACAGAGTAGGGGGATCTTTATATCACATAGATATTTATTGAATATGAGTAAAACAAATTTACAACATACATACTAATTTTATATATGAAACAAATTCATATAGCTTCAATCCAACTGATTATTTACAAGCACTCGGCATGAAAATTTCATGCTGATGCATATATAAAAAGAATTTATATACTACATTAAACATATTAATGTTTTTATAATGAATTCATGCATTCCAAATTGAAACTAATTCGAAATCTTAAGTTAACGGATGAACCAACTGCATGAACCATATCAACTTATACTAAATTATAATTCAATCAGAAATCATGCCGTGACTAATAATCTTGATAATTATTTTAAAACAAAAAAAATTGTGTTAAAAAAAATTGACCAAATCCGATATCATCCCCCCATTCATTCGGCCTCCAATCCATTTATTGAAGCCCTTCTTTCTCTCTTTAACCGCCCCCCCACCAAGGCTCTCTCTCTCTCAGCCGGCCCTCAGACATCACGGTTGTTCTCATATAACAACCGAGACAACCACCACACCAAGGCCCTTTTCCGGTGTCACCTATGACACAGGGCACCGTTGTTCCTCGAAATACACTGCAACCCACATGATGAAAAACCGCTGATAATCCATTCTCTACCAAGCCTATGACTTTCATCTACTCACCTTCCGACAAAACCACCACCAGCAACGTATAGATCGGCCACTGATGCACCACCAGAGGCCGTCCACTTGCCCAACGCGCCACCTCTGTGGCCGCGTGTGACATACATGCACGGCTGAATCGGCGTTTTGTGTGGCCCCGTGACGGAAATGAGTAGATTGGTGGCGTGCAAGGGCTTACGGAGGAAGAAAATGACTAAAAGAAGTATTCGCTAGCAGCGCGTGACCACAAGCGCCGTCCTTCCCGGTGGAACTGATTGGTTTTGGTATATCTGATTACCTTTTCCTCCCCCCCTTTTTGTGTTTTGGGTTCAGCGTGGATATACGGCAAGCGTAGCCTTGATTGGGCAGCTGGTGGTCAAGGGCCATTCTGAAAAAGTCCGTTAGGGTTCTTGAGAGTCCATATCTGAGTTTCGGGTGGGCTTTTGATGAGTCTTTGTTCTAGATCTACATTACTACCTTAAAGTCTAAGGGGGAGATGGGGTAGCCTAATCTTTAGAACATTATGCTAAAAGATCTTGGCTTTGTTAACAAATAAAACCTTAACATTTTAGCAAACATTCTCGATTTTGCTAAAAAGCATTAGCATATAGCTACAATATAAATTCACACAAAATAACCTTAAATTAGGCATGTATCAGTATACCAAAATCATTAGTCTTGGTTTGGCTTAATATTATGTCACACAGAATAATATAAACTTAATAGCCAGATTAGTCAATAAAAAAAAAATAATCAAAACCGAGATCTAAGGGCAACAAAGTTTTGTCGGAGCTAGTATCATACAGGCATGGCTCTAATACCACTGTGAGACAATACACGGACTTTCCTTGATGTGGAAACATTGTCCGGATCTTATCTGTTGAGTGCTGCTCACGAACGTGGTGAACTGGATTGACGGTAGCTACTAGAGTCACCATAAAGCGTCACATCCTAAACCCAATCCCTAAATGATGACGGGATTAACGTGAAAGAGAGCAGAGAGAGGTAGAGGGAGATTCACACTTTTTTGCTAACTCTTGGACTCATAGTTAGCTCCTTTTAATCAGCATCAACACTGGTAATTGATAGGAGATTAATACAGATGATTAATACATAATTAATCAACCTGTAACTGTCCACTTAATGTGGATAATCAAATGACCGTTACACTTGATCAACAGTTTTGATAGTGTTTATTAATGTTTAGTGATCCAAAATGTCTTCATATCTACTACATAATTAAATTATTAAATTTCATTCTCATTGTGTGTTTAATTTTATAATTAATTTGATAAATGGTAATTATTAATATTTAATGATAATATTAACATACTAGAATTGTTTTTACATTAACATATTTGATGAATAGTATTTGATTTTCCTATACCCCACTGATATATCAAATACACTCATCAAAAGTCTGTTTAATTTTCCTAGATTCTTATCCCACGTAGGCGAGACGATCACGAACAAAAAAAGAAATGATAAAGAATTGAAATCACCATTACTTTTCTAATAGTTAATTCTTTATTTTACTAGTATCAAACTACTGCTGATCACTTGATCTTTCTTTAGACGATCTCATTCCCGAAATAGAATTATTTTTTCGATTCTGGCATCAAGTCATATTTTTTAATCTCCGTTAACACTAAGTTAAGACTTTTTTTCAAAATAGTACTTGCTGACTTGATAACCTAGCGTAGCAGGTAGTTTTTCATTTTTGTTTTGATGATGATGGTGAAAAAAAAGGGAAAAAACACAACTCATCCAACCCCATACCACTGCCACTGCCACGCTGGCCCCCCATCCACCACCAGACTTGGTAAAAACTGATCCGACTCAAAATCGGACCTGAACTTGCCCGAAAATTTTGAATTTTGAACACGATTTTCTCAACTTGAACCCGAAAGACGCGTAAACTTTTTGGTTAAACTCGACCGGAACCCCAACCTGAACATGCCCGCTCAACTCGCATGTCATGTTCTTATTTTTATTTTTTCTTTAATTTTCTCCTTAACAATAATAGTTTTTCATTATTACGAATCGTTTAAAAAGACATTATATAATTATCGCACCTCTTCGCAAACTAGACGATGGTAGCTGTTCTCTCCCAAATTCATTCTCATAAAATAACGTTATGTCCAACTTATAAATGGAACAATTTTAGAAAATAGGTATGAAGTAACTATCTAATTTTAAAAAAATCAATTAAGAATAAGACAAGTATTAAAAATGTCCCAGTCACACGATTATATTCTTAGTGAAATGAATACAATTCATCCATTTTAAATAATATTATTGTATAATAATCCAAAATTGTGATGTTATAGATAATTATAATATCTTGTACGTCTATAATATTCTTTCATTTGGTTTTCTTCTAATTGATCTCGAACTTAATGTTAGTGTTGGGTAATAGACCAACTTGTGTTCGTGTTAGGATCGACCTACTAATAAAGTATATTCAACTAGATTATGATAGGTTAATTAACAAAATAACGAATAATTAAATAAGTTATAAACAGGTCGAACAACTCCGACCCATTAACGTGTGCCAGATGGGTCGGCCCATGAATGACCAGACCCATTCTTAATATTTTAATATATAGACCAACCCACCCAAACATGATTTATTGTCCATCCGTACATGATATTCATATATCATATTGAAAATTTTGAAAATTTTTGATATTCTTTTAAAAAATTACAATTACAATACTTGTTCATTAAATGCAGACGATTTTAAGTAATAAATATGTCGAGATTTTGATTTTGACAAAAAGAAAAATAATTCACTAAAAATGCACTCCAAACCCCTTGAATTGACCTGAATCCCATAAAATTAAAATACGCATGCCTGTATTTTATCCGAATTCGAAACACATCCATCCCATATTTAACCTGCCTGCCTGAACTGATAGGTCTAGCCACCACCCTAGGTGCCACCATCACCACTTCCCTTCTAGTGTCGGCCACAACGTACTACCCCCCTCCCAAGCCAGCACCTAGCCACCTGTCTCCAGTGACGGATCTAAACTCTCAGACCAGGGGGGTCCACCTCGGAACATTCATCGCCATGTCTACTAGAAATAAAGTTTAAACAATAGTCGTTCAATACCCATAGATTTTCCAAATTCAGTGCAAAATATGATAATAGATTCAGAAGAACTAAAAATCTAAAATTAAGAATTGTAAGCAAAAATTACTAACAAATAATTTCGACCAATGGACTTCATAGGTGGGTACCCAGTGAAGATCTCAAATACGCTAATGACATAAATGATGGAAAATCAGGTTCAAGGGCACTTGCATACTAGGCGTTGGAGGCGAGAGGCTACAGTAATCACAGTGGTAGTTTAGGTGGTCCTTCAATGTCGTGCTCATACTCAGAGAAAACAGACAATTCAATTTCACAGCACATCAAAGAATTCAACCGTTCAAGCAAAAGTGTAAATCATCAAATTTGACTTGTGTGACTAAGTAATTCAAGCCCCAAAAAAAAAAAAAAAAGTTCAAGATTGAAATCTCCAACCAGTTAGACAGAAACCCTACCCTGCATGTATGCAGTTTGTGTAGTGCGTGAGCGCGAGTGTGTGGTTGTGGCAGCACCGTGATAATGTCACCTTTCGGTGATCGGTGTGCCTGATGTGGTGGTCGGCGGCTACTGCTCGGTGTTCGAGATGGCGAGTCTGAGATAGCCAGAGAAGGTGTGTGAGAAGCAAAGAGGGGTTGACCTTTGTCTGTTTTTAACTAATACTTTTTTTTTTTTTAAAGGGAAATGTTAGTAGGCTGAATTTCCTTTGCTTAATTGACATGCTTGGGTCGGTCCACTTCCATGTAAATGTATCTAAGGTTTGTTTGGGCCCCTTTTTGGGATATCCATCCGTAATTTTTTTCAAATACCTCAAATCAGTCAATTAAATATTTTTTAAAAGTAGGGGTAGACTCTACATAAATCCGCCCCTGCCCATCTATTTACCCAAAGCCCCCCATAGCCTCTTTCCCTCTCTCTCATCCCCCACTCCCAAAGCCCACGACACGTCCACCACTATTCTTTGCGGGCAAATCCATAACCCCCATCGGTGACCAAACCCAAACTCTTTCTCTCTCCTATCTCCCCGTGCGGCCCGAATTTGGCCCCCTCTCAATCTCTCTTTGTTCGCCCACCCTTCAATTATTGGATTTGTAATCAAATCAGGGGTTAAATAAATTTGATAAAAATTTAGTGGTGAAGAGACAAACAAGAAGAATGGAGGCAGTGAAAGGCAATTATCCTCTAATTCAAGGACTTGAAAAGAATGGGCGGAGTTTGGATTCTGGGTTTAGGGCGTTTTCGCTTATTGTTATGGTGGGGATTATCTAGTTCGCTGGCGCCGGGTAGTGGTGGTAGCAGCATTGGTGGTCTATGGAGTACGAGACTATGGGAGTGGGGGAGATCATTGGAGGATTTGAGTAGGGGGGAGGAAGGGGATGACTAGTGGTTGAGAGGTAGTGTGAGGCGCCGCTGGCTGAACCACTGGTTGTTAGTGGGCGTGATAGACTAAGCAGTGTTAGGTATGGCGGCAGTGGTGAGTGGGGTGGTAGTAGGCAAGGTGGAGGTTATTTTTTCCATTTTGCTCTATATATATATATATATATATATATATATATATATATATATATATATATATATATATATATATATATATATATATGTATGTGTGTGTGTGTAAAGAAAACAAACCCTCCTAAATTTTTAGCACATGTCACTCCTACAAAATTTTCAAGATAATTAATAATTTTTGTTTGTTAAAATGCAAGTTAGTAAATCACATATGCAAAATTTTCTTTCCCAAAAAAAATATTTTATAAAGTTAACTACAATTTGAAAGATTTTTTTCAAAAAAAAAGATATAATGTTTTAATTATGATGATTCATTATATTATATTGCTAACATCACTCCTAGTATTACCAAAAATAATGCATTATATGATATAAATGTAGCAATTACTGCAATTAAAAACTTCTGAAAATTAATGTAAATCGCACCGGTATGAAAAATGCTAGTGATTATTAATAAAATAAAAATAAAGAATTACCTACAATCCAAGGTTGCCAAGTCATCAAATTCTGGTTTGAAATTAGTAGGGATAAAAAAATATAACTTGTTCCTATTATGAGATTTTTTATAATTGGGTGTTATTTTGTATCATGAACTCTTCTCTAGACTTGCCAAATTCAAGCCCTGCATTCGAGAGAGAGAAGTTTATGAGCCAAAAAGTTGGCTCACATACTGATGTGATAGATGTAGACCTTTACTGATGAGTTGAAAAATTAACTCACCACTGAAAATGCTCTTAACCCCATCACCCCTGGTCCATAATCTGCCGAGCCCATCTACAGCAGCCCACGAGACAGCCCGCTTTGCTTGGATAGGATCGACTGAAAGGAGACTCCGGAGGCTTATACATTCAAGGCTCATCTTCCCGCAATAAAGAAAGAGGAACTGAAGGTGGAAATGGAAGAGGGTCGGATATTCAAAATAAGTGGAGAGCGATGCAAGGAACAAGAGAAGACGACTGACCAGTGGCACTGTGTTGAGCGGAGCTATGGGGAGTTTCTCTAGCGGTTCCGGTTGCCCGAAAATGCCGAGTTGGATGTGGTGAAGGCATGCTTGGATGATGGGGTACTTAGTGGTTGCTGTTATAGTTCCTAAGGTGGAGAAGGAGAAGCCTGAGGTTAAGAGCATTAAGGCTGAAGAGTTTCTCTTTCTTCTCTGATTTTTTGTGTGCATATACATGGGTTGATTAGATAAATCATGTTCTGAAGGGGTTTGAGAAGCAAGGGAAGGGGGCCAACAAAAAAATCCGTACTTGCTCCAAACCTACGAAACTCGCCCCCCAACGAGCATGAGTATGAGTATGGATATGAATATTGAAAATGACAAAAAAAAGTATGGATAGATATTGCTAAAATAGGTATGCATATGGGTATGAGTATGGATAAAGGTAGCCATCTCATACATACCTCATACCCATTTTATCAATACCAAGCCCGTACCGGCATACCCTCCTCATATCCATCCCATATAAGATCAATACCCGTTTGTTTAGAGTTTTAGTTCGTTGTTTAGACTTGGATATTTTGCTAGTTGCTTTTGGGTTGTATTATATTCAAAACTCTAGTGAGACAGTTTGTTAGAAACTGTAATTGTCAAGTGTTAATTTGTTGCTTGAATTTAGAAACTTTTAGTTATATTTGGTGTGATATAATATGTTGTTGAAAACTTGAAGTTGCTATAGCATATTGACTATTTTATGTTGAATGTAGGTACAAAATGGGTTTAATTCCTTTCGGTCTATATGTACCACAATGAGATCCGCATAGCCATTATACCTAATGCATATGGGTATTTGTATGTGTATGAGTGAGGGTATAGCTAAATCCACCCCATATTCGCCCCATTCTCACCCCTGGTGGTACTTTGTGTGAAAATCACTTATCTAAATGTATTAATGTAATTGATTTAGTTTTATTGATAAATCACAGGATTATAAGATTAATAATGTAATTTAGAGTGAATTCTTAATTAGTGGGTGTCTAATAACTTATTTAAAAGTTATTCTAAATATGTTCTTATCACACTACCTCTGAGGTAAGATTAACTTTATACAAGAGTCTCTATAATGGCAGTAACCATAATTTATTTTAAAAAATTAGGTATAGTGATAATGAGATGTGGAAAGTACTCCGCTTTGCAAAAACATCAACAACATGATGAATTGAGGAAAGATGAACAGCAAGGAACCAACCAGAAGCCCCCTGTTTGTTCTACTTCGCTTTAGAAACCAGTTTTTAAAAGAAAGGAAATTGGTGAAAAAGAAAAGCCCTGAAAGAACGAGAATCCTCTTCTTTCTTTTTCTCGATCATGGTAGGTGTGGCCAAGCACTAGAATTGTCTTCCAGGCTCCCAAACTGGCACTATATATAGGGTTCTTATAACACTTGCTTTCCGTCAAGTAGCCAACATTCAAGCATTTGTATCGCAACCAAAGTTTCAAAACCCGCTCCAGAACCAAAAATGTCCCTTATTCCTGGCTTGTTTGGGCAAAGAACCAATGTGTTGGACCCCTTCTCCCTCGACCTCTGGGACCCCTTCCAAGGGTTCTTTTCAACCGCGCTGTCTAATGTGCCATTGGCTCAGGAGACATCAGGCTTTGTGACTCCGAGGGTGGACTGGAAGGAGACCCCGGAAGCTCACATCTTCAAGTTGGACCTCCCGGGGCTGAAGAGGGAGGAGGTGAAGGTGGAGGTAGAAGATGGAAGGATACTCCGGATAAGCGGAGAGAGAAGCAGGGAGAAGGGGGATAAGAATGACAAGTGGCATCGTGTGGAGAGGAGCAGTGGCAAGTTCCTGCGTAGGTTTCGCCTCCCTGAGAATGTCAAGATGGATCAGGTCAAGGCCACCATGGAGAATGGAGTCCTCACTGTGATTGTTCCGAAGGAGGAGCCAAAGAAGCCTGAGGTTAAGACCATTGAGGTCTCTGGTAATTAAATGCTAATGAAGCTATCATAATCAATCATGATCATCATGATCTTCTCTTTGTCTATGCAGAAAGTTGCATGTTGTACTAATAAACAGGTGAGATGGTTCAAGGAGCCTGGTTTAATGTTTGTATTTAGTTGTTAAATTATGAATTTGAGTTAATCTGCAACGTGTTCAGTTTGTAAATTTTTCGACTTGCGATTCTTTCATTTAAAACTGTGAAGAAAGCTGCGTAAGAAGTTAGAACAAAATTATCGCAAAACGCACATACTGCAATGTAGGAGAATATGTATGAGGTAAGCTTGTGTAACATCCGCTAAAGTAGGATTTGGGAGATTTAAACGTATGCAACTTACATAAATTCGATATAGATATTTGTTTTACGAAGGTTTGGGAACTAATGCAGAAATTATTCTAATTATAATTTACTAAGCAAAAGATCATTGCCTTCTTATAAATCATCTTATTATAATAGCAAAGGAATTAAGGGCTTCAAAAAAAATGTTCAAATCTTCCCCCAAAAGGGTTTGTTCTTCTTGTGAGGGAGGAACATGTATGGAATGAAAAGGAACGAAATGAGCTAAGAAGAAATAGAATTGAATGAAAAGGAATGATATTTTTCTTGCAAGAATGAAAAGGAATGGAAATTAAGCAATTTGTAACTCTGAGGTATCTTGAATTCTATGAAAATAATTTTTCGGGGTTAATTTTTTCAGAATGTATTTTCAAGTACCTATTATTTTAGGTAAGCTATTAATAGGAGGTTAATATTTTTCGAAACAGTTACTTTTTAAAATTTTTCTTTGTAATTTAGACCCTGAATTTTCTGAATTTGCTATTTTTGCTCAAAATAAAGTTTAAAGTGTAAATACTCAAATTTTTGAGACTCTTTGATAAAACTAAACTTATATTTTTGTTTAAATTTTTTATAATGACTTTTCTGACACTAGTTATCATAATCTACTATTTATATCATAAATATTATATTTGCTGTTATTGACGGCTCACCATGCTTAGTAAAATAATTAAAACTTAATTAGAGAGTTTTGCCCATTACCTGAACTTAGTCGGTGTTGGACTCTGGTGTTCCTCTAACTTCCAGTTTATGGATGTTGCGAATTTCAACCACTCCTTCCTTAGATCATGTACAACATAGATCCGTTTCGTTTTCCACCTCGGGCTGTAATCATTAATCAAGTTTTATATATTTTAAAGGATAATGAGACTTTAATTAAAAAATTATAATATTTAAGACATAAGGTTTAATTGAATAATGTTTTCCACTGAAAAAACTTCTTTTATTGAAAGTTTGAAAGTGGAAATATTATAATGAAAAGCTTGAAGTGGAATTTAACCTAAGATCATTAAAGACGCTTGCTCATAGAGAAAGGGAGAATCTCGATTTCTCCTTTGCTCAAGAATGCTCAAATGATCGTGTCCCTTCTCAGCACTCTACCTCTCCTTTTATAAAAGAGATGCGAGTACGTAGGATGTCCTATTGGTTGCGGTATACACTGATTTTTTACATTGCTACAGTACATTCACATGTCTACAGTAGACTAGCTTATTTTACAGACCTGATACTTATCAAAATAGTGCAATAATGGAGCAACTACTTTTTAGAACTTTGAATGATGACAAGACTAGTTATTATTATTGAGATTCTGCATGCCTTTTTCTCCAATTATATCTTCTACACCATCATTATTTGGATAATCATCAAAATCTTCATCAAATTGAAAATGCTTCCACTTTCATGTATCTGTTAAATTTATTGTCATAAGCGAAAGTAGTATTTTTATAATGCATTAATGTTTTTCCTTGTTCAATTAATACACAATTTTGATGATAAATATTGTAAAAACCGACGACTCTAGTTAAAGTAGGATTAGTAACTAATTCTCATCGATCTGAAAATCTTTCTTGTTGTTGATCATAGGGATTATCGTAATCAATAATATGAACAAGATAATGGGCTGGTTTGGCTTTTCCATTTTCATACTCGATTAATGCACAATGTGCCTCCACATGTAGGCACCGATTATTTGAAATTTTTGTTGGATAATCAGGAGATTTTAGAATCCAATGGATCCTTGTGAACATACATTGTTGAAACTTGATTAATTTTGAGAAAAATGGGTACTTTGAATCTAGAAATTCCAAAAAATAAACTACCGTTCCGTACTTCCAGACTTTAATGATGCGATCATTTGGAGATATTGAATTTGATGAGAAACTAACACCACCAACTCTAAACTTATCGGTAAAGTAGATCGTTGTACTCCAAGACTCCTAAATATTATATGAATAATTATGATAATAGTCAATGTAGGATATATACCACTCATTAAACCATTTTTCTTGAACGTAAGAACCTATTTTTTTTTGAATATCATATGGACATCTTAGGTAATTAACTTATAACTCTAGAATGGAAAATCTTTGGGCTATTAGGAAAATCCTTAGGTTATTAGGTAGGCAAAAGATAGTAGACCAAAATGTGATCTACTTTTTGTATGGAATTCCAAATTATCAATAAGGAATTTACTAGAAGGAGAAATATATTCTAATAATAATGACATTTCATTATGGATTTCTTCCTTTTTTGGCAAGAGTTCTGCTCTGATGATCACCATTAGTGAGTTCTCGATTTAAACTGTGTAGCAGAGAGTTTTTCAATCCTTATATATGTTCAATAAAGAAGGAAAAATAGTTAAGCCATAATTGCTAGCGCATGAGTTGTCTTTACGTTTGCATATTTGATACATTCTTTTTCATAAAATCAAGTATTTCTTGCAATCGGTGCGAATAAGAAAAGGGTTTGGGGATAAAAAAAATTAAGAACTTTTCAATTCCCCTTATAGCTACAGGGATTTCTTTTTTATCATGAGATAGTTGCATTATGCTTTATGAAAACTTTCACTGCAATATTTGCAGAGTTTTTCTCCTTCTTGATTTGGAGTACTACACTTCAAAGCTCATTGCTGGCATCTGTCTTTAGTACTAAATCATCTCCTTTATTAGGTAAATTAAGAACAGGAAGATTTTTACATATCTTTTTAAAATTTTAAACAATCTTTGTGTCATTAGTGGTCCATGTCCAACGTACTTCTTTTTTGAATTTCTGCTGCAATGACTTTTTCAATTTAGCTAAATCTTTAATGAAATCTGAAGTATAAGTAAGGTATCCAAAAAACCTTTCTAGCTGTTTCTTATCTTCAATCTTTTCAAAATTTTTTTTTATTTTTTTTGAAATATATTTTTGTAGGATGATTTGTCTAACTTTTATTTCTAGGTTTAAGAATTCAATTTCTTGTTCAGCATAAATACATTTGTTCTTACCAAGTATAATACCAGTATCAATGTATCTTTGGATGACAGCTAAGACATCATCTTTGTACTGTTCTATGGTTTTGGAAAAGGCAAGGATATCATTGATGTAAACTAAACAACAATGATTGAGGTCTTCGAAGATGTTATCCATTCTTCTCTGGAATATTTGAGGTGTATTTTTAAGATCAAATGATATTACTATCCATTCATAATGTTCTTGTGGGGGCACTAAATGCAGTTAAAGGAATACTTTTCTCATCCATTTTTGTCTGTCAATAACCGCTTTTGCAGTCCATTTTTGAGAACTAAGAGGTGTCTTGAATTATACTAAAAATAACTGTTTTGTTAGGAATGTAATAACCATCAAAGACAGTATTATCATTAAACTTTTTTGATTGATTATCATTCTTGCTTTTCCTCTCTTTTCTTTAGCATGATTTCTTACCATGAAAGCGAGGCTGGTGTGAGAACTCCTGTTATTCCTAATTAATCCTTTATCTAAAAATTCTTTGATCTGTTTATCAAATTCCTGGATATCTTGGTGTGTATACACCATTTGTTTGACTCGAATAATAGTATTGGGATTTAACAGAGTAATTTTTACAAATATTTTATCTTTATTTCAAAATTTTAGTGGATTATTAGAGTAGAACTCTTTACATAATTGCTCTTGTTATTCAACAATCTGCTCTTTAATAGATCAGATAACTCAAATAGTAAGATTATCAATACCATCTTACGTTGTGCAGGCATTACCTTCTCACCACGCTGGCTGCAGGTAAACTAATTTTCTTATGAGTGTAAGCCTTGCTTAGTTTTCCAATAGGAACTGAGTGACCATTACTTCTATGAATAATCCTTTTATGGCTTTATTGCGACTCATAATGCTATTATCAGCTATCCTTACTTGCAAAATGACTATAATGCTGCTATGTTTCCTGTCGTGAGAATTCCTAAGTAAGTAGCAAGAGGAAGCTTTTTTTAGCCTTCTCTGAGAACTGTTGGACCATCTGCTATGATCTTTGCCTATTGCATCTATCTTCTCGCTTTCCTTTAGCCAAAGGCTTCTGTTGATAGCACGCATTGGTTCTACTGTATGCTTCTTGCAGCACAACACTGCTGAAACTGAAAGCACAGAAGGGTTATCCAAGGAGGAACTAGGTCGACTTGTTGCTTCTCGTTGGACAGGGGAAAAAACTGATCAAAACTGGTGATGCTGATGACGCAAGAGAAGTCAGTGGTGCAGAAGAAACTCCCAAAAATGAGGAGGAGGACGACTATGAGGGCTACGCGTCAGAATTTGATGAACCTGACCACAGATACGATGATTCTGATTCTGACGACCATGTTAATGATGATTTTGCTGATGAAGATCATGGGGACTCTGCTTCGTACAAGTCTGACTCTGACGATGAATCGGTAGATTCAGGTTTGTAATATTAATATATACGTCAGAATCAATCTTACCTCAGTTTATTTGGTTTCAATCACTTTTATTTAACCCTGTTTATCTTATGCCGTTGTATACCTTGTGGCGTACAGATGTCACTTCATCAAGTAACCCGTCGTGGCTTGAGAAAATACAGAACATAGTGAAAAGCCTTCTGCATGCTGCTAATCTGTTTCAGAATCCCCTGAACACATCATATCAATGTTAAAAGCAATCTGTCTTGTGCTGTGTTTTGTTATTTATGGTGGACTTTTTTTTTGGGGGGGGGGGGGGGGGGGCGGCGGGGGGCCAGGATGAGAGGGTTTGGTGGGTGTGTTTATTAGATTCCATGCGTAAATATGCTGAACTGAATGCTTTTAAACAATTTTAGATGCTGGTAGAGTTCAAAAGGAATATGATGAATCCAGTGCTAAACTATCAAAGATACAGTCGAGAATTTCAAGTCTATCAGACAAGCTTAAACTCACCAAAGTTTCCTATTGAGCTGCTACCCTATTTAACGATCTAAAAGCGAGTCTTCTGTATAGTTAGTAACTTCGATTTTTAATGATTGATCTGCTGTTTTGCAGCACCAGAAAAGGAGTTCTATTCAATGAATGGCCATTGCTTTGAAGCCAAGCAAAATAAGTAATGATTGCAAACTTTCATTTTTCTTCTGTTGGTTGTGCGTACTGGATATAAGATCAGTCATATAATGCATTTTTATGTCCACCATGCAAGCCTTGTAAAAATGTTCTAACATCAGTATTTTGTAAATTGGGAGTTTGATCAGTTGCTACTTACGATCAATTACTTTTTATTAATTGGGATCACACTGTGTGATATCGTAAGGTGACGGAAGAGTCACTTAGATTTTTTATGTTAAGTTTTAAGGCACACAAGGACACAAGAGGTGGGGTGAATTCTGTCTTTTAATTTTTTCGTTTTGTTTCAGAACACTCGTTAGACCTGTTGGGAGATGTGTTTGTAGTAAGGCAGAAACAAAACTTTGAATGCGGAAATAAAGGAGACACAAGATTTTATATGGCTTAGTCTTCCCCGAGACTCTAGTTACACACACGTAACTATTCTCCACCTGAGAATGAGTCACACAACACGTCCAAAGTCTTCCAGGACTTGGACACACTCTAGACTTAACTGATGACAGAAAAGAATAGAAGAACACCTTACTTTTATGCTTCTAACTATGCTGAATGTAAGGTACACTTACAGACCCTATTATGTCAGAAAGAATGACTCAATTTAGCACACTCCTTAAAGGTTTTTCACTCAGAGAATAAGCTTACAAAAACTCGATGTTTGCCTTGAAAAACCGTTTTAAAAGAGAAGAGAAGCGAGTGCTTATATACCCACAAAAAAGCAAGGATTTGATTTCCATAATAACTCTGAAAATACTCAATATCCTAAAAGGAATTAAATCCTTCAAGAAATTATCATTTTAGGAAATCATATCTTTTAAGGATAAGATAAAATTTTTTGAAAAAATCTTTTTAGGAGACCAATATTATTTAGGAAAATACTCTTTCTAAAACACAATATTATCAGAAAATCGATTCTAAATACATTAGGAATTTTGGTAGTAGAAAAACTCTTGAAATCTTTGAAAACTGATTTTTGCACTCGCTGCCCTTAGAGCACTGCAGACCTGTTTGCTCAATTATTCTGAGCAGTGTTCTGAATTAGTTTAAATAATTCCTTCAAGGTGAGTGTTAAGTCAAGTTCTTCTTTGGCATATTAACAAGAATCTAGACAAGTATAACCAGTAATTAGCCCTAAGATTCTAAAGACTCTTGTACTCTGTTGATGATGTGCACATATATCTACTTTGATGATTGCAACTTCTTCGACCTATTCTTCAGGGTGTTTGCAACTTCTGTTGCTTTCAACATACAATTTTATCACATAGTTTCAAACATGATATTTCGAACTGATCTCCAAGATGTTTGCAATCTGTCTTATCACATGATTCTAGCACTCAACTCAAGCCAAGTATAATTAGCACATTTGGGTTGTAATCATCAAAACCTTATATAAGATTGATTCAACATTTCATATTTAGCATACAAACAGGTGTAGTGGTTTTTCCAAGAAAAAGCAAGGTGAGGGAGGGAAGAGGATGGAAAAATTCTAGTTTTTTCCATTTCTATTTCAACCATTCTTTAACTTCCAATCCTGAGGATTTTATTACAATTTGGCATTCAAAATAATGCACAATGGGAAACATACATGTCTTTGAAACCAGGGGGTTTAACTTTCAGGCACGTATATTTGATCTGTCCTTTGTGGTTCTTAGATAGAATATAAATGTATAGTCTCGAAATGGTGACACATGAGCTGAGCAATGACAACATGATTTCAACAGCAGAGATGACAGTCCATGTGTTTAACCTGAGTCTAAAGATTTAATTATAAACTTCGGATGCAAGTTTATAAACCGCTAATTTTGCCTCTGTGCTTGGTTATTTTCTCAGGTATGTTTACGAAGTCTGCCCATTGAAAAAGGCTAGCCGAGACGAGGGGCACAGTACTACACGGTTGGGGTAAGCAGCTATAATCCATTTCTGTTTGATCACAGCTGTCGAATTCAAGTCAGATGTTCTGCATGAAGGAAGACCAATTCATATTGTTCAGGGGACTGAATTATCTGGCTGTTGTAGCTTTTCTAGCGCTGACATTTTATAGGTTATGGATAGCAAAGTTTGTTCTTAGTGAGAAAGTGGCAGAAGGCCCATGTTCTCTGAGAGCCTTTATGTTCATGGGGACTTTCTTTTTGAACCTGAAGTACGAATGTCCACCACCAGACTGATATCATGAGTTTGATGCTGGAATCTTTAAATCAAACTAGAGGAAGAAAAGAAGGAAATTCCTAAAAATGGATGGATCCAACTCTCTGATGGGCTCGTCGATTACATCTTTGTCAGTGTCCAAGATACCTGGCCAAGCCTTGTTTTCAATTGAAGTGCATTTTGAAAGACAGCTGGAGTCCAAGGATATCATCTTTGGATGACTGGCTGTTTATTCTTGCTATCTTTCAGTGATGAATGATGATACTATTCTAGCAGCAAGATAATCTGCCTTTCTGTGTTATATGTAATATCATGAATTTAGGAGTTGGGAGAAATTTGAGAACACGTACAAGAGCATGCTCTTTTCCAATGGCGATAGATGCCGGAATGGGCCAGGTAGGAGTATGAAGGTATTAAAATACCCTTTTTGCGTAACACTTTATCTTCTGGGTCGTCCTCAAATTCTCATAAAACTATTATTTCAGCTTTGGGAACTTCCCTTTCCTATGATCCTGTATGTGTCAGTCTTTCTCATGAGTTATATGTCATTGAAGCGGAGTTCCTTAAGATGTGTAAAAAGTGCGATTCACCCTGTCACTTGTTATCCCAGGTCAAGCTAAGATGTGGACTGAAGAATGAGCTTACTGATGTTGATGAGCCAAGCCGTTGCAATTACATCCAGTCTCCCCTTCTCTCTCCCTCCTCGTCATCTCTGCTTGTTTGCGTGATGACTGCAGGTCATAACTCAATCATATCACTGCAGGTATGTTGCTTTGTTATCCACTCCAAGTGCCTGCTACGAGGAAAAGCTCAAGGTACTCTCTTTGTTTTTGCATTCACTCTCTTCATGTCCCAATCTCTGGGAACCTATCTAATGCAAGTGAGGTTACTCGAATTTCGGCAGGAATTGCGACAGAAGTTGATGGCTTGAACGTGCAGGCACCATCTGACCATGATGAACAAAGTATTAGCGTAGTAGCAGTATGGTAATGTATAAATAGTATACCTGGCTTAACTCAAGTGTGGGTGGGTGACTTCAGCTTTCTTGACTGTTATATTTTGGTTCCATGTCGTTAAGAACGACTGGATTTGATTAGTTCAGCATTTTGATCGATTTAGTTTAAAAGTTTTCAAAGTGGATAAGTAAATTGATGCTCATTTTATTACAACACATTACTTACGTATCTGATTTTGATTTAAAAATTATATTATCACGTATAAAATTCAAAAAAGATGGTACAGTAATTAGTGAAAGGGTATTATTATTTATAAATTATGTAAAATCACATTTTTAGCCATAATTTTTCATAGCTGCACAATTATGCATATCATACATCTTCGCGGATAAGGTTGATCTAATTAGGGTGTTATTTGTACTCGTTGGTATAGCCAACGAAAATTAAAGGCTCACAATTATTAACTAATCATAAGCATTGAAATTTTAGATATTTTAAACTATATCATAAACTAATTTAGGTTAAGATAAGATATTTAAGAAGTATCTTGTGGCAATACATATATGACATATCATCAGCTAATGAACAAATACCATAAGGTTGTATCATAAACATGACCAATGGTAAAATTATCAATGTGCATTTGATCTAATTGAGTGTATTCTGATTTCTCATTCCTTCCAAGCTATTGGTGTAAACTTGACATCCACACCTTGTCACAAAATATTCCCTTCTACAAAATTCTAGATGACATTTTAGTGAAATTGTGAACAAAATAATATTAGCGGGTATGTTATTTTTAACTTACAACGAAGTATAAATGAAATTTATTTTGCATGTAAAAGTTCAATGTCGATGAATTTTTTGACAAGTTCTAAATAATGCTTAAAATATGAAATATATATAATTTAATTAAAGTAATTTCATCAAATAATAAAAATTAATGAAGTTGAATGATGCTCACTAAATAATATTGAATTTGCACTTATCTTAATAGTAAGTAGAAAAGTATATATCCAACATTGACCTACTAAAGTGAATTCATAATTTCGAATCAAATCAAAATATGGTTATGATCTTTCCAACCAAAAAAAAAAAAAAAGAAATATGCTTGCTACCAATCAAGTTTATAATTTAAGAAACAAACGCTTTATCTCAAATGCTTAACATAAACATACTTTTTTTAAAAATTTTTTGGTCAGCAACTTAACATAAACATACTGTTTTCGTTATAATTCAAATCAAAACATAAGAACTCCAGATAAAGGCAAATTATTATGTACATCTGGGAGCACGTACTCCTATATCTATTTTATATATATTTTTTGAAAAATATTTATCATATATTATATATTTTAATATATAATTACTTAATCATATAAAAGTAGAGACACTGAAATGTATAGACTTTGTCAGATAAACAAGCTGACATTAATAATATGTCGATTTATATATGATTTCTTTCTAGAAAAATTTCTAGTTTCATTCATTTAAAACTCTTCATCTTCTACATAATTCTAGAACAACGATAGAAGATATCTCCCTGCATGCCCCCCAAACACAGCAAATTGATTCCAGAAAACTCTGGATTCATCCATTCCCTTCCTTCGTCCCCTATAAAAACACCCACTTCTTCCCTCCCTCTTAACAAACCAAAATCAAAAGCTCCGAAATCATCATCATCGTCAACAACCACCTACCCAACCAAGCAATCAGCCAATTTCTCTCTCTCTACTCAAACACCTCTCTGAATCAGATACAATGTCGTTGATACCAAGATCAATCTTCGAGCCATTCACCTCTCCCCTCGATCTCTGGGACCCATTTCCATTTTCATCCTCATCATCCTCCCTCCTGTCCTCCTTCCCTCGTTCTTCTCTATCCAGCGAGACGGCGGCGTTCGCGAACGCCCGGATCGACTGGAAGGAGACACCGGAGGCCCACATCTTCAAGGCGGACTTGCCGGGGTTGAAGAAGGAGGAGGTCAAAGTCGAGGTCGAAGATGGCGGTGTGCTTCAGATTAGTGGAGAGAGAAGGAAGGAGATGGAGGAAAAGAACGATACCTGGCATAGGGTTGAGCGGAGTCCTGGAAAGTTCTTGAGGAGGTTCAGGCTGCCTGAGAATGTGAAGATGGAGGAGATCAAGGCTTCCATGGAGAATGGGGTTCTTACTGTCACTGTTCCTAAGTTTGAGGAGAAGAAACCTGAGGCTAAGGCTATTGAAGTCTGTGGGAATTAGGATGTAATAAGTACATAACAAGTGATTCAAGAGTGCTTAACGTTTGTGTTTTTTTTGTTTTTTTGAAGATAGTATTGCGGGGATGTTAGTGTTGATGGTGGATCCATTTGAGGCGGTTTGATATTTGTGATTTTTAACTCTGCGATCTTAGTAAAAGTTGTAAACTGGAGTTATATTAAGTGGTTTGATGTTGGTGATTGGTCAATTTTGTTATTATTCCATTAAAAGCTGCGTACGTATAATATATTTAAAACTATGTAGCTATCTTTTCAGATTTAAGTGAAATTGTTTTTATATTTATTATGGATGTTTACTTAACTTGATTTTGTAAGTCCTTTGAGATGATCAAGAATACAATGAAAGGGGACCAGAACAACAATATTATCAGGTTTTGTGTCAAATACGTTTTTTTGAGCTTTTGATTATATTATTTAAATGTAAGAGAGTGTTATAAATAACTATTTTGTAATTATAATCACCATAGATTATGTAATTCTAATTGTATTATAAATATTATATTATGTTTAATTAAACATGACATAAGATGTAATTAAGGCAGTGGAAGTCCAACGACAATGAAGTGATCAAAGAGCATACAAGTATGAGTAGCAGCCTAACAGCAGCTTGCCATTTTCATTACGGACTGAGTAAATAATAGCCTCACTTGGTGCTGAGCTCTGTTTGGGTGGCTAGTTTGTTTGAGGTTCAACTTGTAAGCCCATTGGCTGAGGCTCATATGTGTAGTAGTGTCTTATATTCGTCTTCCCATTCGATTTCACTTGTGCGCCTCTGCAGTTCTGTTGAGTCTGAAAATGGGCAAAGTGATTTTTTTTCCTCTTATTTATTTTTTTTGATGATGATCATCTCAGCTAAAACAATGAATTCTACTCCTCTTTTTTGTCTAAGAAACATGAGTCTCTTATGATGTTTTAGGTGCTATTGACGGCTTTTCGCTAATGAAAGCATTGGTCTTTCATTTATGCTTTTTATGGTACGTTTTGAAAAATAATTTTCTCCTCATTTGTGAGAATTTGTGTATATCTTTTATTAATCGAAAAATACTGTATCCCTTTTTTGGAGTTCTCATTCAGAGTGAAGTGATGATCATTTTTTTCGACTATTTAGTTAGGTATGACCTTTATAATAATAAAGAAAATACAATCACTACACTGCTCATTAAAAAAAAAAAAGTCACTACTCCAACCTACATACTGCAAATCGCAAACAAGTAAGCACAAATAAGCCACTAGTTTCAAATATAGGCATTAACTAAAATAACAACTGAAGATAGCTTAAGAATATTATATTTAGTCTGTCGTTTGTTATCCAACTTTTTTTTCCAAGCTTCTTGTGATTTGTCTAATTACTGGGGTTTCATATCCGGTAACAGAAATACCAAATCTTTTTTCAAAATTCAAAACTTATTTTGCAATTTCAGTAGGAGTAGGCAAATTATAATTTGACTTTGAATTCTTACTGCCACTTTTCTTACCCATGTTGAAAAGCTTACATTTCTCACTTTTCTCGGGGAGTTGAAACTTCATTTCGAGAGGACCATCAAATGAGCATAAGGTGCTATCAATATCTTCACCATCTTCCATAGATGTACCACAACTTGGTACTTGGAAGGTAAACTTCCCAACATAAATTACGCGATTGTGAGTATTATCCAAATGTTAAGTAATTGCCTTACTGTTGCCTATTATCTGAGAGTCCCTCGTGGAACATCTTCCTTCACATCTTCATTAGCACTTTTCAGGGCTTCTAATTTATTGTCATTCGGGCAACTCAAAAGTGCTTGCTTATAAGGGACTAAAGTATCTTGAATGGGAACATTTTTAACTTTGGGAATTCATTTTCAAACTGGCTTCTTTTAGTGAGAATTACTCTCCTTACTCCCTCTAGGCGGCAATCGTTTTTGGAATCTAGTCCAAGTAACTTGTAACTTACAATCATCAATAATTTTACCATTCACATGTTCAATAGCTTTCATACCCTCAGTAATATCCGCAAATCTGATAAAATCATACTTCCTACTAGATCTTCTCACAAAATTGTTTGTAATATATGCATCTAACATGTCTCCAAAACTATTACACAAATCCTTAAAGCTAATAATACCCAAACCCTTGGGCAGATTATTAATAAAGAGAGAAAAAATTTTGAATTGTTACATAAGACCTCAACAATAGGTTCCTGTTTCGGCATAGGATCACGTCTTCTTTATACTCTGTTGGAATGCTCCATATGGGACACGTTTGCATTCCCGGTGGGCAAGAACCCTCGGCGACCAACCAGAGCCAGGAAAGAAAAAGGGTACTGTTGCGATGAGGCTAAGAACTGGAGCCAAGAACTACAAAAGAAACACCATGGGCAGAGCCAAGGAGGGTGGCTGATGGGAGGAGGCCGACCAACAAAGCTGCCGTCGACGCGAGGCGGATGATGAAAGCACTTCATCAAACCAAAAAGGACTGAACAATAGCTTTTAGTTACAGATCTGGACTGGGGCGAGTCGACTGCGGCGGTGGTACGTAGATGGTAGGTGCCAGAGATGAAGGCAGAAAAATAAAACCTCTGGCACTTTGGTTCAACATAGAGAAGCAGAGGCAGACAGAAATATGGCGCACAGCAGTGGCAAGACAAACCGACGCCGACCACAAGGAAGACACCAACGAGCGACAACAGATGGGGACATTAGCATTGGCTAGCAGAGGAGGAACTGGTGATTCGGCGTCATCTGGAGGGAAAGGGTCATCAAAAAAACCAAAAAATTCTGCCTAGAGATTCTGAAATATTGGCTTATGATAACTGTTAATTTCTTGAAATATGGGTTTGCGATAAATGTCAATTCTTTGAATCTACACATACGATGATAGCAAATAGCCTATTGTTCAATAGGAAACCATTCAAGGCATTGTTATATGATCTTTAGTCAACCAATTCACCCTTTTTCAAAAAAAGACAAAAAAGGAAATTTGACCATACCTCTAAAAGGATATTGTCTTTTGTTTTTTTTGGGTACGCATTTGAGCCAGCTAAGCTTGTTAGAAATGTTTTCAAAACTTTGAGAAGAAAGGAGTTGCTGGGTAGGGGAGAAGCATAGACTACCTCAGTCCCACATAGGAGGCAGAAATGGGTACATTTTATATAGATTTGTCGTCGTCCACTGTGCTTGGGCCTAAAGGATGGATGAGTTAGAAAACACACATGTGTGCAAGTAGCAGTCAGGCATCGTAATGTTCTTTTTATTGAAAATCATTTTGAGTATTTTTTGAAAGAATAAAATCTCACTTACCTTGTAAAAATTATTTGGTAGGTACATCATGATTTTTGTCATCTAATTTGCTAATTTTTTTGGAGGTTTCTTAGTCAAACACCCCAAAAAATCTTATTGATCATAACATAGATGGGGCCAAGCAACCCTTACAATATCCATAGCTAGGAGTTCTTTAATCTGCACCGGATGAGAGTCAAAATACAACAATTTAACATTAAGATTGACTTTCATGTTTACTAACCTATCTGCAACCTTGTTAGCTTCTCTATAACAATGTAAGATGAGGACCTCCCAACCACGACTCATGATGAGATCCTTGCATTGTTTAATTAAAGAGTAGTGTTCCAATGCAACTTGATAATCTCCCTTGATGAATTCCACTGCTACCATGGAATCCAACTGGATTCAAAGTCTACGAATGGCATACTCTCGGACTAGCTTAACACCATGGATAATAGCTTTGAGTTCTGCTTTAACTGAAGAACAAATGACCACATGCTTAGCGAAGCCGCCCAACCATGCTCCTCTAGCGCCTCCCCCCCCCCCCCCCCCCCCCCCGGGGGGGAACCCCACCTCCACCAGCCAAGTCAGAATTCCCTTTAGCGGCTCCATTCGTGTTTAGCAAAACCCAGTTAATGGGGGGCGCTATTCACTTGACGAATATCTCCTTGCCTTTTGAAATACCATCTCCGAACATTCAAAGACATGCCCGTTCCTCCATTTCCAAAGATACCGCAAAATGATTCCAAACTTGATGGGTCAATAAACATCATCTCTGTAATCTGAGATGTGGTGATTCACCCAGAGGTTGAAGCCGTCATCAAAGAAATGGTCTCCAAGCCCCTAACGTATGAAGCGACGTCATACTCTTCCTGCCTCCACAAGATATGAGAATATGTTCTGAGTTCTCCAACCGGTCATCGCATAACGGGTAGTCAGGGTTGCAAGTCCATCCCCTCTTAACCCAATTCACATTGTGCAATACTTCGTCGTGCTTCACAAGCCAAAGAAACAACTTAATCCTTTGGAGGCCTTAATCCTCCATAGTTGCTTCCATGAACCATCCACCTCATGATATAGCCTTCGCTTCTCAGCATGGTTAAGGCCGATTTAACAGTAAGCTGCCCCGAGATAGAACCCCCCCCCCCCAAATAGATGCAATCATCCTCCCTAGGGCAAGCAAAAATTCGGGTCCCAATTGATTCGGGTCCGGACAAATCGGACATTCAGACAAAAACTTCATACTCGAACTGTTGACTCAAATGAGAATTCTAGAGAGAGAATGATAGAATTTGATAGAGAATTGTAAGAAACAGAGTGACGCTCTCCTCATTCTTCCATACCAAGACAAGCTGAAAGATCAGCTTATATAAAATGAATGTCCAGAGAATGAGCTAAAATATCTCATAACTAACCAACTATTCCACATCAGCACTATTATTCTAACAACCAGAGATATCAGAAGGAACACTAGCTCTTCTAGTCTGCTGCTTGCTTTGTTGAGTTGATACTGACCTTCGTCATTCCACACGGACCCTATTAAGAGTATAAATCGGACATTTTGACCAGACCCGGACCCGGAACCAATGTCCAATGTCCCGACCCGGTTGTTTGGATCTTTGAATTTGTGATATAATTTTTAGACATTGGACCGAAAGCTTGTGTGACCGAACCAGAACCCGATTTTTCAATATCCGAACCCAGTTGTCCACAATATTTTTATAAGATTTTCTAGAGATTACGCATAAACCTAAATGTCAAATTGTCCGAATTTGGCCGAATCAGAAATGGTTTAAAAATTCGGACAATTGAAATGCCCAAATCCGAACCCGACCCGGATTTAAATTCGGACTTAACCGGTTGTGCAAATTTTAAATTCAAGTAATCGAGTCGGACAGATTTTTATCAGTCCTAAATTCCTCCCCCCCTCGGAGAGAGCTCAAAGGAAGCAACTTTCTTCAAGAACTCTTCTGTGGGAAGCTTGCAAATTCTTCCCAGTGCCAGCCGCTTTCCTCATCCCAGTAATCTTTAACGTAGAGGCAAGTGATTTGGGCTGGAACTTCACATAAGGATGACTCGTAACTGGCGTTCCCCCAACCCAACGATCTATCCAGAACTTGATGTTACCTCAATTTGTCGCCGCCTTGAGTATTCCTCTTAGAGCCGGGTTCTAGGTCAGGTCGGGTTCGTGTCAACAGATTGAAAATTTTTCAATTTGATCCTAACTTATTTATTAAACGGGTTGAAAACCTTGACCTGTATCTATTTAGTTTTTAAATGAGTTGACCTGCTTAACCCATTTAAGATAAACAAGTTGAGTTCAGTGTCATAATTACCTATTTACACATTTAATATTTTCAACTAATACGTAATTATATAGCGTTAAAAATTACGTTTACATATCACATTAAACAATTACTCCCTAAAATCCCTCGATTCACATTTTAAAAATTTTTGTACTCTTAATTATCCAATGAAAAGGTACCCGTATAAATGACAAATGAAAAAATGAGTTGATTTGTTTAACCCATTTAATTAAACGAGTTAAATAGGTACTTTTTCGTATTGAAAATCTCGACCTGAACTTAACCCATGCAATTAAACGGGTTAGACGTGTCTACCTATTTAATTAAATGGGTTGAAAATTTATACCTAAACTCACTTAACTTTGTGTAGGTTTCAGGTTGGTAATCGTATCGGGTCAATTTTATTCAACTCTACTTTGACCCCTCTTCTGCACTGCAAAAAAAAAAATTCATACTCTAGCCAAAATTAGGCTTCTACTAAAAACAAATAATACAGCCAAAAATTTGTAACTACTAAGATATGTTGTCATTATCCCTACGCCCCCCCCCCCCCAAAAAAAACAAAAGGGAAAATGCAGACGTTTTTTTTAAAAAAATCACATTCTTTTCTGATATTTGTTAGATTTTTTTTGGTTTTTTGTTTGGGGGTGGGGAGCCGGGAACAACACTAAGCTCCATTGGGGATGGGTGATTCGGGCTAAACCTTAACAGGCCCAGCGGGCGTCAGAAATAGGCGAGCAGGTTTAGATAAAGGAGGCTCCAAGGCTGCCTAGGACCCCGGCGTGGGCCACCTAGGGGTCTAAAAGGAGGAAAAGTCCGAAATTACGAACTTACTCTTAGCTATCGTAATTATAAATACTCATCTACTAGATCCGAAAAAAGTAAGTTTTCTACATGTAAATTCTGCATTTTTCAATTCACAAGAGCACCTGAGGCTTTCCTTCCTGAGAAAGATCTCGCATTTCCCGAGAAGGATTTTGACTGGGCTCCACAGAAGCCTAGTCTGACCCCTTTTCAGAGATTCTTGTCGAACTTGAGCATCGGAGGGGCGTTCCACGAATTCCGCATCCTGGGTGGGCCTTTTTTGCAAGTTCAGAGGCAGCAAGAGTGGACGCTGAGCTTGGGTTGTCCACCATCACGTAAATCCGTTCTTCTTTGCATCACCCCCTTGAGAAAAAATCTGCACTAAAACAAGGGGCTAGTGGGGTGGATCTTTGTCCATGTTAAAAAAAACAAATTTGGCTCTTACACAACCCCTAAAAGAACAACTTTGTTCCAAAAATTAAAGTATCAATGGCATTTATTTACTACTTTGGTTTGATGCAAAGAGCCAGAGAAATTTAAGGAATTTTCGATGCGAAGCATGGAGAAGAGACGGTGTCGGCTGATTGTCTTCCGTCTAATGAAAGGAGTATCTTAGCACTCTTAGCACACGCTGCACACCCATGACCCAACACTAGTAAAGGTGAGTCGGAAAAGGGGTTTGCATCAAGCTAATGTGTGAACAAACAAAATCAACACTGAATTGATTTGGCTCCATCGTGGCCATCGTGGACATTTGTGGCTTTTTTTTTTGGGGGGGGGGGGGGGGGAACACCTTTTACATAAATAAATGACAAAAATCAACACATAAGCTCCCAAATCCCACCCTGGGGAACTGGGGAGCCTATTGCATATCAATCAGTGTCGGAAATTAGCATGTTAAAAAACACTTAGGCCACCAGATCAGAAAAATCTATCAATCCACCAAATAATTCAACAAGACAATGAGTAAAACACTAAGGCCACCAGAATAGAAAAATCTATCGCCATTAAAGTGTTGAAAGCGCTTAGCAAGACAACCAGGGACACCATTGGATTTGTCCCCTTTCCACATCCCCTTAAGTTTACAGGAACAAAAGGATGCAAACAAGAAGAGAGTTCAATGGACCATAAAGGATTATCTGATGGTTTGGGGCCAACTTCCTCAACGTTAAGAAGCACACAACAGAGAACCACAGACAATCGTATCACTGAAAATAGGCATTACAAAGGCGTTGAGAGTGCTCTAATGAATAATTCTATCTTGTGGCAGTTATAAGCATTTACTGAACTTCCTTCTTTCAACTACAAATTAACCATAAATTGGTTAATTATTCTTTAATTATACCTTTGAAGTTTTCCCTCTCTATTTTTTATTTTCAAAAAATGGGCTTAACGAAAGGACAAATAATTAGATCTGTAGCACGTGAGTGTAGTTCTCAATTAGGTGAGGTGATCACTTGCACCGATTTTTTTAAATTGGATGATTAATTGAAAACATAGATAAGAGTTTGGTGACTTTTAAAACTTTTTTTCCGAAAAAGAAAATCTACTATGCAACCCGAAATTTTGATTTCACAACAATTTGAGTCATGATATGTATCTATATCACCCTATGTTTTTCCCTCTCTATTTTTGTATCTATCATAACAGACCCCAAAATCAGCAACTTCAGTGCTCCATCAGGGAGGGCGTCTTTTTGCTTTCCCTTAAGTGTAGAGTTCCGCAAAAAATCTGCACGTCTTCATATCTCCATCCAATACTGCTTTCTAGAAACTAAGATTAGGAAAAGAAGATCCAATCACCTTATTTCGTCTATGGCTGGCCATACCAAAACTTTACCTTCCTACCCCCGAGCTCAAAAATCCAGTGGACTCAACCCTTGCATTTTCACCATTGTGAAAGCCGCGGCTCATTCGTATGGAGTCCTGTTTCAGGTGAAAGCAAAAATAAAAAGAGAGAAGAATCAGCATAGCAATGCAAGAGAAGATAAAATGAGACCAGAAGTAACCGGGGCAGAAAAGTAGTACCAACTGCATAGGCTCCTCTGCCGTGTTTTGTACTGTCTCTCTATAGCTTCTTCTTTTGCTGGCTCGGACTTTCTTTCAATCAATTTCTACCCACACCTCAGTGTCGGACGATTTAAGCTCCCCAGTCTCCTCAGTGTTGGATGGTTTGACCCCTGGCCTCGTTCGATTTATCGCCATTCTGTGCCGCTTCTTTTGCTGGCTTGGAGTCTTGTTTCTTTCAATCAATTTCTGCCCACACCTCAGTGTTGGATGATTTGAGCTCCCCAGTCTCCTCAGTGCTGGATGATTTGACCCCTTGCCTCATTCAATTCATCCCCATTCTTGCCCTGTTTGGGAGGATTTGCATCAGGCCCTAATCCTCTGCACCAGGCCCTAATCCTCTCACATCATCATCCTTACCCACTTTCAAGACTTGAATTTAGGCCTCTTCAAGGGAGAGTTTGTCTTTAGCTTCTGCACCCCACTGGCCGTATTTATGCCTAAAACAGGTCCATAATACACAAAAGAACGCATTAGCATAATCGAGAAGCTCCAATAAGGAGCAGAAAACAAGTATAACAACCCAAAAAAAAAAAAAAAAAAAACAAAACAGGTAACTTAAATTCAGAGGATGCAGCACCAATATCATTTGTCCTTAATGCATATTTTAATGACAGCTAATCCTAAAGCATATTTTAATGAACATGATTGGCTACAGAAATACACCGAAATGCTCGTACTGTTAAGGAGACCATTATAAGAAATTGGGCCGTGTTCGGCAAAATTAGCGATTCAAGCAGCGGATAGCGGTTCAGGTAGTGAATAACTGTTTAGATAGCGGATAGCGTTTCTAATTTAGCTGTTAGCAGATAGCTGTTTAGA
The DNA here is from genome assembly GCA_029747015.1 of Carnegiea gigantea. Lineage (NCBI taxonomy): Eukaryota > Viridiplantae > Streptophyta > Magnoliopsida > Caryophyllales > Cactaceae > Carnegiea > Carnegiea gigantea. The sequence continues at coordinate 5,170 of JAKOGI010000003.1, read as the reverse complement.
TGAGCAGTTGAAATAAATGTGTTCGGTAAATTTAACTGTTGGGTTAGCTAATTAATATAAATTGACATAAAAAGGATATAGATAATTTCCAAATATAAAATTTCATAATGATATGTTTTGGCAAAAAAATATGAAACGCTACTTTTAAATGTCAAACGTTAATACTATTAGCTTTTCAGAAACGCTGCTTAAAACGCTAAACGCTACTTGAAACGATAGTCAAAACACTATATTACCGAACACTAAAAATTACTTGATGAGTATATTGACTTAGTCAAAACGCTAAACGCTACTCAAAACGCTGTTGCTGAACACGCCCTGGAACTCCGGTAAAGTCATATAAATATATCCATGTAGTTTAAGGTCAGAAATACTTTATTTTTTTTTTTTTTTGGAAAACACACTAAGTAATTTAAACACGCCTTTCAGTCTTCTCCCATAGTTTGATACAGAGAGGATCGTCCGAAGTGGGATCCTGAGTAGCTGCATGACAACCCTTTTCAGGATTCTTGAGCGGCTATATGAGAACCCTCATCCTAACATGTAGTTCGAGGGGTAAAAATAAAAATTTTCATTCCCAACCAAAACATAACTACACGAATCTATACATCAAACAACTTATTTGAAATAACCGTTCTACAAATGGTTGCTGCTTTCAAACATGACTTGAACCATGAAAACACACAATTTTTAAGCTCTCTAACTGTCTAACCAAACCCTATCAACATCCTTAATTTTCTTGTTGAGAACTAACTGCAATCTGACAGTAATCTCCCAGCAAACCCTCTGTGGAACTTGTTGAATTGGCTGGGCTTTCCCACCAAATACAGGAGCACATCTCTCAATCCATAAGCAAGACACGCAAGCATAGAGAGAGTAATGTGACTTGTTTTTCCAATTTGGACCCTCCGCACCTCATTATACTTCTCAAAAAGTCACCTTCAGGTTTCCTTATTCCAGCCCAAGTGCAGGATCATTCAGGACCTTCTGGTTATTGGTACATCTAAAGAGAGATGTGAGGCACTATCCATATTATCACCACAAAAACTGCAGCTAGTATCTGATACATGCATCCCCATTCTCTGCAACCTATTTCCAGCAAGCAATCTGCCATTAGCCATCAACCAAGCAGTCAACATATTCATCCTTTGAGACTGAGACTAGTGACCAAACAAGTCTCCAGCATCTGAACTTTTTCTGCTCCCATCAGCACTATCTTGCCATTGCCATTAATATAACTCTCTCTGAATTTATACTTGACTGTGTTTAGCCTATTCCAATACCCACAGCATCCAGAAGGCGGTGTATTCCAAATTTCCTTACCCTTCAGGTAAACCTCATCAACCAATGTGATCCATGGTGTTGGCTTTTGAAGAAACCGCCCAGATTTGCTTGCCAACAGCTGCTAGATCCCGGGTTCTCCTACACAGCACATTGAGTCCACCCTTCTTTTCTGGAAGACACGCCACCTGCCAAGACGGAAGAGAGGAGTACTTCCTGTCCGAATCACCCCATAGGAAGCTTATGCCCATCTGCTCTATTTGCTCAATAAACAGCCAGAGGGAGTATAAAAATCGAGTACCAACATGATAATATAAGTTTGGCAGCAGACCAAAAATGGCTAGTTATCAGGTACTATGATCTGCTTAGTGGGTGATATACAGGCATAACCAGATATTTGGTTGGAAAGCTCCCAATTACAAACCCAATTCTTTGCAAGATGCTTCTCTGCATACAGAAGTGCCATAAAGACTCGTGATTTAGCATGGTTAGCACACAGGACTTAACTCTTGGGAAAAGTATTCAAAACCAAGAGCGATATAGTCCATGGATTTAGGTCACCATTGCACAAAATCATAAGATCACCTGGAAAATAATGGTTTCCCGAATTGACCGTTACAGTTACATAACGGGTGAAATCTAAACCTTGGTGAAGGGAATCAAACCTAAACCCCAAGAGCAAAATCAAGATCAAAAAAAATTAGGAAAACTAATTTTTGTGTTTTGGGGTTTTTTATGTGGGAAAAGAATAGGAAACAAAGGGGACATGTTCATGCTAATGGCAAAACCACCACATGACCTAGAAGCATTCCACCAAAGGCTAAACCACCAGGCTAATCTTTAAAGGAAAGACCTAAGATCACTACCAAGAGAAACTTCTTGGATAAAGATTTTGTAGGATTTCTAGAGAGAGAAAAATGTAAGCAAAAGCTTCATCTCATTCCACCATTCAAATCAAAAGCTTCAAATTTATAAGGTTTCAAGGTTATGTACAGTTGAGGCCTCTTCAAGCTTAGAAACAACAACAGAGTTGCAAGAAAAAAAACAACCAATGAAAGTCTAGCTAGTTGTGCAACCAAACCAAAGAAAAGAGGAACTACTAAGTACATCACAAGAGTTGAAATTTTTGTGTTTTGGGGGTTTTTATGTGGGAAAAGAATAGGCAACAAAGGGGACATGTTCATGCTAATGGCAAAACCACCACATGACCTAGGAGCATTCCACCAAAGGCTAAACCACCACGCTAATCTTTAAAGGAAAGACCTAAGATCACTACCAAGAGAAACTTCTTGGGTAAAGATTTTGTAGGATTTCTAGAGAGAGAAAAATGTAAGCAAAAGCTTCATCTCATTCCACCATTCAAATCAGAAGCTTCAAATTTATAAGGTTTCAAGGTTATGTATAGTTGAGGCCTCTTCAAGCTTAGAAACAACAACAGAGTTGCAAGAAAAAAACAACCAATGAAAGTCTAGCTAGTTGTGCCACCAAACCAAAGAAAGAGGAACCACTAAGTACATCACAAGAGTTGAAATTTTGCTGCAAATGTCATTGCTTGGAGGCATCTTCAACCAACCCAAATGGAGGAAATAGGTGGTTATCTTCAAGGCCCGGGGGAGCGGGGGATGTCCACTAATCACACACCTAAAACACTGCCATTTGATTGCCCGAAGGAGCTCATAATAAAAAACTTGCAAAACCAAAATTACATTGACCATTGTTCAATTTTTGCCCCATAACTTGAGATACACTTGGATTTTGGAGGCTTGCCAGTGCTCGTTGGAAAATGGAGACATCTAAGGCTATCCAACTATTGCTTAAACACTAATTTTGGAGCTAAGTTGGTATTCAAAAAGCAGTTCAAAGTTAACCTACGAAACTAAAATCTTCGACAGCTTGTACTGGAACCTTTATCTAACATAATTTATCACTAATAAGTGAACTATGAACCAGATCAACCTAGGACGGGATTTGGGGCTCTTGCTCCACCTGTTGCAACTTGCAACAACAAAACTCTGGTTCAGTCTTCCATGATCATATGAATAGCTTGCAACAACAAAACTCTGGTTCAGTATTCCATGATGATACGAATAGCAAGTGAGAAAGATGACCTCCCAGCCTTAACCCTCTAGCAACCTCAAAATGCACAAAAAAGTTCCCCATTTAGAGCATGTCACACAAGATTGAATCCAATTTGTAAATTTAGGAGGAAACTTATATGCTTCAAGAAGCTTACAAACGCAACTCCAAGCTGCAGTGTTATAGGCCTTTTGTTAGTCTATCTTCAATAAACATCTTGGGAAGGCATGTTTTCTTCTACATGCTTGAATCATTCCTCGAGACTGATCATCACATTCTCCACAATACTTCCACCAGACACAAATGCTTCTTGAGTTTCATGAATCAAAATAAGTAGCACTCTCTTTAATCTTTCACATAACATTTTTGCAATGCAGTGTTGCAACAAGCTATTGGATGGAATTCAGATGCATGGAGAGGAATAACGACCTTAAGTACCAGAGTCAAACTTGTTTTATTAACCTCCTTAAGTAGTTTACTACAACCACTTACCTACAAAGGTCACCAACGCACCAAATATAACCGGTACTACAACTAATCATTGATCAAAGATTTCCTTAATGCAAGGACATTAGTAGTTTAATACAAGATGCTGATCATGATTCTGTTTTGGTAAACAATAGGTATTTTTCACTTCAGAACAATAATACATAGTTCAATAACTTGTGAATTACCTGAAATTTTAAGCAAGATAGTCTTGATAATGGTTCTATTTTTTGTGAACAATATATGTGTTAAATTTCAAAACAACAATACACTATTTCATAATTTTATAATTACCTAAAAATTCCAAACAAGATAATACTTGATAAAAATAATGCCGTTTTGGTGAACAATAGATGCCTCATTTAAGAAAAATAGTACAATATTTCATTAAACAAAAAGTTTGCATTACCTTCAGTTTTAAACAAGTATGATGTGATCTATACTAATTATAAATTTGGTGAGCAATAGCAATGATCGCAAGATTATCCACAACTCTTGAAGAAATCTTTTTTTCAAAAAAGGGTAGCTCATCTAGATACTCAGTTTTCGACCAATTAGAACAATATCATCAGCAAATAGTACAAAGAAAAGGGCTTAAGGGCAATTAATAAGAATAATTGTTTCCGGTATCCACTCTTGGCGTCCTTACACTTTATCTTCGCTCCCTCATTCATGTCCAATGATATGAATGTATGACATTGGACACATTTTATCACTTCCATGACAATTCTCCAGGCATTGTAGACCCAATGCAGATTCTGTAAACCAAATGCTGATTCTTTTTTCTATTCCTGTAAAGCTCCATATGCTTTATTATTAGATGTTTGCTTCTGCAGTTGATCTTCTTAGTAGAAAACTAAATTGATTTTCTAAAACATTTATGTCATTCCTTAACCTCTTCTCAGTTACCCCTTCCCGGAGCTTCAGTCATTTTTCCTATGGACAGTACTTCATATAATGTTCTCTTCTGATTTTCCCAGCATGCGGTAATTCTGTGGAAGAGCCTGATTATCATTGTCTTCGAGCTTTCATTCTTCAATCTACTGATTCGTTCCTTCATATAACTCCCGATTAAATAGATAGAGACTACAAAGCAACTAATTGCACCAAAAACCAACAACTCCCATCCAAAAGCGGGCCTGCTTTCAGACACTTCAGCTAGGGAACAAAAACCGATTATTAATATTATTATGAATACCACTATTATTATTGTAATTGTTGTTGTTGTTGTTTGTTCTTATTCTTACTACTACTACTAAAACTAAGATTGTCAAGAGCTTCTTGCATTAAAATAAATGTCCTTTTCTTGAGATCTTAGAAACTAAAA